>PVKA01020914.1:10688-39608 GCA_004027165.1 Ctenomys sociabilis | reverse complement strand
CAAAAGGAATTTGTCCATTGAGAGTTTCTTGTTACCAGGCTCCAATAGGGGATCAATCCCGTCGGATGGATGTACATCTTCAATAGAAGCAGGATGATCAGGAGAGGTTGGTGGGTCTCCATTTTCTCCGATGTTTTTATCAACGGTCTGGCTCTCAGCATCAGGTTGATCAGGCAATGGGTTGCAGATCCTGGTCAGATGCTCAGGGACCCACACAGGTTCCTTTCTGGGGGCCTGTGGGAAGACACAAACCGCACCTCGGGTCCAGCTGAGAACTGGATCCGGGCCATTCCAATGACCCGATAGGACATCTTTCCATTTAACAAACCCTTTGCCCCGAGGGGACTGGCTGGTGTGTTCATCCGCAGGGGAGCGGCCAGCCGAATTCAAATTTAAAAAATTGTAGGTGAACAGTGCAAGAGATAGTTTTCCTTTATGGGAAAGGCCAAAGCCTATTCCCTCCTTTTGTTTTACTAACAAATGTTTGAGCGTTTGGTGTGCTCTCTCAATACAGTCCCGGGTGCATTGTTCAAAAACCAACTGCTTAATGAGCGGCATCAAATGACAGGCCGCGGCGCGCCATGTCCCACAGGCGACCATGAAAGGAACGGCCCTGGGAGGGACAGCGTTCCGGAAATGACACATGCCCAGGGAAGGGAGGAGGCAGCCCCCAATGGGATGGGCTTCCACATCCTCCCTCCCTCAAATGCGGCTCCCAGGGCGGGGCCGTGGGTTCCACCTCCGCCCCCCTGCTGGGAGCGGCCATCCCCTCATCACCACCCATTTCCTGTAAGTCGTGGTGCAATGCCCCATAAGAGTTGTTACGCTCTTTCCCTCTGTTCCCCTTATCCTGTTTGTATTTAGCCTTTAGGTCAGTACACTCACTCTCGTCGTCCGATTCGGGCGAGTCAGATTCAGAGGAAAATCGCGACCCATCTCTAGAGCTCTCAGATCTGGCCTCCTCAAGGGTGCACCGTGCTTCCCCTAACTCGGGCCGAGTCTCAGGGGGACCCTCTGTTTTTAAACAGGCCCTCACCATCTCCCAGATGGGGCGGACCATGGGGTCAATATCGCCCTCCTCCTCTGCAAACTGAATATCGCAGCCCAAATTCTCCCATGAGGGCAGGGTAAGCGAGCCAGTATGCCAGAACCAGGGAGCCATTATATCTAAGTGTTCAAGGAAGGAGGTCACAGTCCTCTTATCCAACCGCAGCCCGCGGGACTTCAGCAACATATGAAGGGAAAGGGCAAGCGGGGAGCTGTGAGTGTTGCCCATAGCGAAAACGAAAGGAAAAAGGGGAAGAAGTCCGATCGGCGCAGTAGCCTGCCGGGCATGCCTTTGTTTTTCAGGCAGAAAACTCTCCTTCCTCAAGGAGACACAGGTTCCCCAAGGGTGTCGCGCCCACCCTGGGCCAGGTTAAGCCGCCGCTTACCTGAAGGTACGTACCACCTCTCCACTCGATTAGGGTCAGGCCGGTTCCCCGTACGGGCCACCAAGTATGTCCGGCGCCGCTCCCGTCCCGTGGAAGAAGACACTCAGACACTCAGCAACGGGTTCAGCAAGCCTTTATTGAGTGGGATGCAAGCCTCTACATGCGTCCGCTATCCGCGGCTCCTACCGTGCAAGCATGGCAGATCTCGTGATACAGCAAGCTATATAGATTTCACAAACCAATCATAATTATACACATGGCCGATTACTATTGGTAGATCTTACAGCAATGGCGGGCTTATTCTAAATAAGGGAGAGGTTGGTACAGCAACAAGAACCAGGAAGCCGGATATGGGCGCCATCTTTGCAGACACGATGGGCGGGGGAACGAGGAGCGGACGCCATCTTGGCTCGACTCCCAACAGATCACGATGAAGAGACATCAGTTCTCATGCTATACGTATCAGACAGCACTTGAAGTATACGCTAAATTTTATGTAAACAAATAGTTTACAACTGACTTTTCTTTCCTTACCAACAAGGTACTTTGGTAATTTATATGATAAATTCTTTTTTTGTTGTATTTTAGGGAAGGGTCTACAGGGTGTTCAGGGTCTCACTATTAGATCAGACTCATAGTGATTTGCCTGTTTACAGCCTCCCAAGAGCTGAGATTACTGGCACGCATCACCATGCCCCGTCTCAATTGCTGAGCCCCAGGGACGGGGCTGGTAAGGCAGGCCCAGGGACCGAACCCAGGATGCTGGGTCTGCTTACAGCCACTTTAATCCAGTGAGCTATTTGGCTGGCCCTGATAAATTAATTCTTAAGACAACAATAATGGTTTTAATCTGGACGCTTACTATAATCAAATCATTTTGAGAAAAGCAGGTCCTGTGAACTAAATTATGTCTCTCTAAAATCTCTCCCCAAGCAGTTCAAAATATAACTATATTTGACCATGAAACTTAAAAGAGGTAATTTAGAATTAAATGAAGTCATATCTGTCAGCTTTAGTCCTGGTGTTCTCATAAGAAAAAGGAGGTTGAGCCTAAGATACAACAAGGTTTATTACAAGCCAGGAGAAAAATTTCAAGAAAACTCCTGTCAGCGAAAGCCTTCATTTGGGACTCCCTGCCATCAGAGCTGTGAAAAAACAAATTTGCTGTGTAAGTCTCTCGGTGTGTGGCAGCCCTAGTGCTAGCACGCTGTGTAGTAGCCAGCGATCCTCTCCAGGTTCTTACTGTCCAGTTCAAAGAACTGGATAGGACAAATGGAGAATGTGAAAGTTTAACATTTAAGTTAAAAACATGAAAGCAGCAAAAAAAGAAATGCTCAAAAAATAAGTGATCTGAAGGAAAATGAAGGTACACCCTATACACAGGCTAGGCTGCTGCAGATTAGGAGGTCAGTGTCCATGGCAATGTCTACTTTCACAGAAGTCACTGGACAGTCTTCTGTGTTTTCTTGTGATGTCAGATCTGGATCACTTCAGGGAAGGGTCTAGAGGAATTCAAAGCTGCTCTGTGCATGTAAGACCTGGCTATTCTGACAGACTACACTCTACTGTCCAGCCAGCTAGGCAAGCCCTGATGTCCTGCCTTACTAGCTCTGTACCTATCAGGACAAAGTGTTGCCCTACAAATGCATATTGTGATTTCTCCTATTAGATTTTGCTGTATATTTTCCAAATTGTTCCTTAACCTCATTTTTTCTCTCACAAACAATCCTTCCAAATGTTGCTGATTCTTAGTTCAAGTTGACACAATATATGCATAAACTGAATGGCATAAATACCAAAGTGATTTCTCATAAATCTGGAGATTAGAGATTTCAGAGTGCTAATACGATCAGATTTTATTGAGGGCTTTCTCCAGAAGCTTTAGACTGTTCTTTGATTGCCTGGCCACATCGGCTAGTTGGTAGAGAAGACAGTGAGCTCTCTAATATCTTTGCTTGTAGGGACACCAGCCCCAGGAGGCATGTTGTACTGTCAAGACATAATTATCCCCCAGAAGATCCACCTTCTAATACTATGCCAAAGATAGTTAGGATTTCAAATATGAATTTCAGGGGGAATGAAAAGGCACTCCAAAAATAATACTGCCCTGTTCATTTTAACTTTTTGCTGCTTATTTTCTTCCACTGTCTAGTTTTAAATTTTATAAGACATTTAAGATAATACCAAAGCTCAAGTGGCACTCACCTTCTATGTTTTCATAACTATAGCTGAAGACATTGTTTTAAAAGTGATACACATTTCCCAAACAACGTTTACACCAGCTTCCCCTAAACGTGGCTTTTCATCAGAAAGCATAACTTTGATTGCCTTTGTCCCTCATAATGTATAAATATGTCTCATTAAATATCATTAATTAAATAAAACCCTAGACAGTATGAAAACAATACATTTAACATAAGTTCAATATTATTGAATCTCAAAAGTTAGCATTTTCATTGGTAAATTAGTCCAATATATAAAAATCCTTATAGATTTAGAAGATTCATTTCTTCTGTTCTTTAATAGGATTAGTACATTAGTTTTCTCACTCTAACAAATTACCCCAAATAGTATCAACAAATTACCCCTAAATGCTTTGTGGCTTAAAGCAACAAACATTTATTATCCATAAGCCAGAAATTTGGAAGTACTTTAAGTGATGTACAGTTTAGAGTTTCTTTTTATATTTTCTTCCTGATATTACCAATATTACAAACTTGAAGAGCTTTTCAGAAGGCAGGAGGGCATATTTCTCAACTCATTTGTACCATTGATTGTTCCGCAGAAAACAGGGTCCCACACAATGTAGACTTATGCCAGGACATAGAGCTTCGTTAGAGTTTTCCATCACAGAGGGAAAACGCATAGTATCTTTAAATAATCTGTCCTCACCCATGATATGTCAGCACTTCTGTTGTATTTTTTAATTCACATGGATCAGAGCTGATACACTGTGAGTGTGAACAGATTTCACAAAGATATGGATACCAGGAGACCATGAACAGGGGACTGTTTTGGAAGTTTATTACTGCAGTAGAGCACTGCAAAATAAATTGTTAAATTATAACACCAGTTTCTAATATTTTCCATAGTTTTTTATGCTTCAAGTTCTTTTTCAATAATACCTATTTGTAAGGGATTTTTAACTTTGAGCCTTGATATCAATTTTGGAGTATTTCCAACAACTGTGGTTTATGCCAGCCACAAAGATGCAAGCACTATGATAAAACGTGTTTGGACTTAGGAGAAAAAGTCAGTGATAAAGAGACTTAAGGTCAGTAAGAATTTGTTTTGTGGTATTCAGATCCATGCACTTATGTTGTATAAGATGTTTTCCATGTTTCTACCATTTTATAGAGTGGAAAATGAACAATATAGAGATATTTGTGAGGTTCAAAAATTGAAATACCTGCAACAAAACAAAAGTATCTTCTAAGATTCAAAATGATCAGATAACTTCAGTCTGCAAACTCCAATTATCTTAGGACATATGTCCCCAGGCTCAGTAATTACTTCCTCATCCATGTAATTATCTCAGGTAGAATCTAAGCTATTCTTAATTGCTGCTTTCTTCCCATCTTTCCCATCCAGTTCAGCAAATTCCTTGATTCCACCTCCAGATTACATGAGAAATCTATTCACATTTGTCATTTTTTTTTTTTTTTTTTTTTTGTCTTTTTGAGACAGGGTCTCACAATGCAGTTCAGGTTGGCCTTAAGCTCACTTTGTAGCTCAGGCTGGTCTCGAACTCACAACAATCCTCCTGCCTCAGCCTCCCGAGTGCTGGGATTACAGGCATGCGCCACCACGCCCGGCCTATTTGTCATTTTATTAATCCAGCTCCCTAACATCTGTATTCCTGCCCATCTTATCAGCATGCTCTTGTCTTTGCTTACTATTTTCCCTCCAGTTCAACACAGTCTTTTTTAAAGAATCAGATTCCTAATTTCAAATGGAGAGTCATAGGCAAAATTGCTAGAGGCTTCCTGTTGCATTTAGATGAATATGCGCTCTTCTGGTAGCCCCCGAGGTCCTATGTGGTATCTGCATGATATCCTGGCCTCCTGTAAACTCCTCACAAATGCATTGCTCTCTTCAAGAAAGCTTACATCCCTATTCTTATGACTGGTTGCTCAGACTTCGAGCTTCAGTACTCAGAGAACTCCATGTACTCAGAGAAGGTGTTTTCTTAACTTAGTACTTATAAAAAAAAAAAATAGAATTTCTTCTTCTAGTTACATGTGTTTCACAAAACAATTTCTCTATTACAGTAAGCCTCACTCCATTGTTTTCTGTATTCCTAGCTCACATTCCATGTATGGCTGAACAACGCCGCACTTGGACTACCCCGCAACATCATGCTGTTCCGTGGGTCTCAAACATGCTCAAATATATGTGAGTGCATAAATATATAACCAAACTTAGTACAAGGAGTTACTCAAACAGAAATTTGGAGTCACTGGTCCTCAGCAGTTCTATTCATAGCCTCACAGATTAATCTGTTAATCTGTTCCAGCTGTGGATACTTTAATTAAGAGCTTTTTCTCTAAACCACTCTTTCCATTTCACTATCATATCACTCAGTCTTTAAGCATAAAAAATAAGTTTCAACAGATGAAAATTATTTCAAGTAATGAAAATGTTTGACTATACATTTAATATTATGTAAATCAGAAAACCTAAAAGCTAACTGGCCTACTTAGCCAAAAAATAAAATATGTCCTTACCTGAATGTCAGTTTGTCACCTTGAAATGTTTTACCCCCTGGCACTAATGTGATATTTGAGCCACTGAAATCCTTTATAGATAACAGCAAATCAAACCAATAAAGTCAAGTAAAAAGCAATACCAGACTTGACTATTTGCATTCCCTTTTAAAGGTCAGTAGGGTTTTCAATGCTTCATAGAAAGCCCAACCTCACACATTGTTAGAGTTTTTGTCTACACGTCCTGCCAAAGCCTCCTGCCGCCACTGGGCTAGAGTCTGCAATTAATTCATGATCTAGTCCTTCAATTACAGGTGTGGCTGCTACATCTGCCCTTGGGTGGGTAAGCTAGACTGCAATATAAGGAAGGGAAAGGGGCCTGCTGCTGCTGCTGCAGCTCCCCTTTTGCTCTTGCTGTTCCACTGCTCTGCCACCATGAACCTCCGCCCTCTGCCGTGTGGCACCCTGCCTTGGAGCCGGCTGAGTACAGACTGAAACCTCCACAAACTTGAGCTAAATAAACCTTTCCTTCCTTCATTTTGTGTGTCAAGTATTTTGTCTCAGCAAGGAGAGAAAAGTGACCAAGATACTCATACTTTTTATATCTTGGAAAAATCAGGCACAAAAGGAGAAAAAAGTGGGTGCTTGGTCGGTGGTTTTAGTTATACGAGTGGGTGACCCTCCTCAGAAATCTCAAAAGATTCTTAAAAAACGAGTGTCTCATAACAGCACACAGGAAGCTATGTAGGTCAATATTTAAGACAAAAAAATTACAAGTCCTAAACCACATTGATTGGGCCAGGGATATAGCTCAACGGCATAAGCATTGCCTACCAGGCAAGCACAGTTTCCTGAGTTCAATCCCTGGTACCGCAAATAAAAAACAAAACCAGAAACACATTAATCATTCGACTACTAATGATTGCTCTGGGAGTTTTGACCATTATAAAAATGTTAAAGTGATTAACATATGCAACAGTATGAATTTTTCCTTTTTCTGATCCCACAGTTTAGAATGATAAAAATGTCCACAAAGCATTATTTATTCTCATGCTACTCAGAAATACGATTTTAAATTCTTTAAATATAACTTCAAGTAAGAAAGCTATAGCTCTCGTAACCTCACAAATAGTTTATTCCTAAGGGTACTCCAAAAGGTCCTTTCCTAATGACCTCTATTTTTATTAGCTATGGGCATGTAATAATTATATCATGCCTTAGGTTAGTTAAAAACATGGCCTGAAAATATTTACAAAAATAGTAATAATAGGAAGTTCAAGAGATGGGTGGAAGGGAAGGAGGGAAGGAAAAAACAGACAAAAAGAGGGATGGAGATGTGTGACTCCCGTGTGGCAACTCCACCCAAGGAGCACAGCATGATCCACTGCAAACATGCACTAGTGAACACTTTTTAAAAGGAAGAAGGCTGGCTGTTAATCAATTCCTGTAAGTGTGTGTCTTTTATGTGCCTTGCTCTTTGTTCATCTCTGAGTGAGATTCAGTCAGGTTTATGTCCCTTTCTCTGCCTTCTAGAAATGAACAGAGCATAGCATAAATCTGAGTCTCTGGGGATTTGGTCAGAGAGATAGTGCAATGGCATAAGTGCCTGCCTGGCAAACACAAGGTTCAGAGTTTAATCCCCAGGACCACTTCCAAAAAAAGAGAGAGAGAGACTTCATATTCTTTGCCCAAGTGGCCACTGAAAAATCTTTCCTTTGGGCGTGATGGTGCCCTCTGGGCCTGTTGCAGAAGTGACTCCTCAAGGCCGTGGTCTCTCTTTGCTGTTGTTTTTCCACAGGAGGCGCCTGGTATGCTGTCTTGAGTGAGCACCTGAGATGACCCCGTGGCATGGACACCTGGTTTAACCTTAATCCTCTCAGTTACTAATATGGCTAAGGGCTTCCAATATTTTTTCTTAAAAAAAAAAAGACTGGGCAGTAAAAAGGTTAAGGATAAAAAGTATGGAAGCAAAATGAACTAGACAAAATTTGAGCTAGTCCGATTCGATGTTAATTTTACATGCTCCTTAAGATAATGATTTGCACTGTAATACGAAAGGAGTTCCCTGATTTTAAGAACACTGACCTCAAACATAGTATGCATTGCTTAACAGGAGGCATTTTCTAAGTTACAAAATCTTTTCACAGCCACCATTTCAACCTTTTTCTTTTTGCACTGAGATTTTGCCAGGTTTTTTTTTCCCCTTCATTTTAATGAAACAGCTAACTAGCAGAGAGAAGATGAAATTTTCGTCAGTGTTAGAAATTAGCAGGAAGACTCGCTCCATTTAAAAAACAACAACAAAAAGTTATCCACACTCAGCCCTCATTTCTCTTAGAGGCTTATTAAAGATAACAACAGAAATATTGGTTTACAGCTGAAATACGAAGAGCATAATGAAATGCTCTCCGATGGGTGCAATCAGTCAGGAAACATCTTGCACAACAAATCTCCCTGGGATTCTCTGACACTGTTGTGGGTCCTCTTAATTTCTCAGAAGCCTGAAAACATAACAAAACCTGTGATTAGGAGGCACTTTCTGATTTAAGTGGCATTGGTGAGCTAAATTCCCTCCCTTAACAATCTGCTCATCATGACTGTTTTATTGTTATTTGTAGGTAAGGAACTTCACATGTATAAGGGTATTAACTAATATAAATAATCTTTTGAAATGATTATGTTATAGGACAAATAAGAAGAACATTGTATCTCTAGAATAACAACTCAGTCATAAGCAAATCTTTCCTAGATTTTAAGGGAAAATTCACAATTTATGGATTTTCATTAGCATAAATCTGAATTTTGATGTTTTTCTCATTAATGTTGTTGACAGAACTGAAAAGGCGATCTCCCAGGATTTCTCACTCTGACACTACCCACTGCGAATACATTTCATGCCAGTGAGTATGTGACAATCTATAACACAAGGAATTTTGAAGATACAATTAAGAATGCTGATTAATTTGCTTTAACATACAGCAATAATGTTAAATGAGCAAATGGACTTAATCAACGTGCATAAGTCTTCTACAAACAGAGAACTTTCTGACTGGTAGAAGAAGGGGGATACCAGGAAAATGGCACTGTGGGTGACTTGCTGTTGGTGGCAGGATGGGTGCAGAATGCAGGGCTGCAAAGTGGCCACACTGCTCTCTCAGTCATAGAATGAATTCAGTTACTAAGTTACATGAGTCCTGCAGGGTGTTCTTCCCCCAGCACCTTCCGAGAGGGACCCATGGGGCCAACACCTGGATTGAATGTTGGGAGGCCTGGAACAGACTCCAGCTCAATCAGCTTTGATACACTAAGGGAATGTTGTAGGAAGCTGCTGAGTTTGAGACAGTTGTCACACAGCAATACAGAAGTGCTACATAGGATCTGAATGGATCCTTTGATTATTTTAAGAAAATTTTATAGATCTAATTACCTATTTTGAAGAGTAATTATGCAAAGAGTAAGGACTTACTCTTATTTTCTTTGAATGAATTTAATGAAATCTTTCATTGTATTGTCAAATTAGAAAATTTCTATTACTTTGGATACTTAGGTTATTTCAGGTTATGGACCTTCAGTGACTAAGTGTGTTAGGCAAGTGTCACAGTAGGCAAGTGGTAGCAGTGCTCATCGTGGAACCCACAACCGTGCTTACTAGACAATTTTTCTATTCCTTGCCTTCAACTTTTAATGAAGATCCAAAGTGGAAGACTTTTGTTTTGTAAGTCTGTACATTTAATTTTGTCATTCCTGACCTCTATCTTATCTCTAGGCTCACAACAAGTATTTAGAGCTGTCCACTTAAAATGAATTCTTTCATTAAAAAAATTCTAATATCAATCATAAAAAATTCTTCAATATACTGTATATATTTACTATAAAGTTTCCTAAAAACTCTAATTTCAGAGCCATGCATATCAGGTGCCACTACAGTTATTATGCACTAACTCAATCCTAATATAACTTTGTGATCTTATTAAACTCTTGAAAAATCAATTCACATTTTAAACTGAGTGTAGTGAAAAGAATTTTACTTTGAAAGAAATCATATCTCATTCAAAGAAGTATTAATCTATTTCCTATTCTTCACTTTGATCTTTAAAGTTCTCTTATCCTTTATTGCTAAGATTCCAGTTTGTTTTATATTGGCATAATTAATGAAATGATGGCTTAAAAGTCAGATTGAAATACTTATCACCTTTCAAATCTGTATTATACATTTCTGGAGGCCATTAAGAGACCATTTGAGTCTATTTTATTGGGTTATTATTGTATTGCTTAAGAGCTGGGATCATCAAATCAAAAAAAATTAGTTCATTGCATCTTACAATTAGTGCATACATGCTTATTTCCTTCTTGGTATTGTCTTTCAAGCTAGGGTAAGAGTTAGGACTCTTGAGGAATGGCTTATCACCATAATCTGAAGGGTATAGGACAAACTCTAATACACATTTCCATCCCTTTCATAATCTCTCCAGAATTGTTTTTGAGGAGTAGTTAGGAAATGTCATTCATTCCTTCTATTATTCATCCACCTAACTAGTTATTCATTCTCTCAGTAAGTACATATTAAGCACTTGTATAGACTGTTGAGTTTAAATTATTGATCAAGCAATATTTCTAGTACTTCTGTTGAAATTTGAAGAAAAAAATAATCACAATAACAAGTAACATATGCTAACTTGACAGGTGAAAGGAGCATAATGCAAAAGCATGAATAGTGTCTTAAAGTATCAGGACAGGTCTCCCATCTAAAGGGAACCCTGAAGAACAACATAAGTTTAGTATGTGAACAACATAAATTTGAAGTCAACCAAGTCATGCATATTTCTTAGAATTTTATTGGTGAAAAACAAGAAGTATAGCATGCAGTAGAGCTTAGAAGTATTATGGCACAGGTCTGGTTAGAGAAGAGTGCTTGCCACATTGGTTGGCTTTGTGATCGGTCTTAGGAGGTTAGCATAGTCTTCATGAGTCTGCATGGTTGTGGAAGTGTGGCTCTGTGCTCTATGATCCTTCCCTGTCTCAGTTACCCTTCTCTCATTGCTGGGGCAAATCCCCAACACCCAAACTGAAGGAAAGAAAGGTTTATTTAGCTCACAGTTACTGGGAGTTTCAGTCCATACTCAGCTGGCTCCATGGCAGCCTGTCACATGGCCGAGAGCAACCTCTCATGGAGGTGACAAAGGGCAAGAGCACAAGGAGGAGCAGCAGCAGCTCAAGCAGCTCACTTCTCCCCCCCCCCACACACATTGAAATGCAAATTACCTGCCCCAGGGCAGGTGCAGCATCCGTACCCACAGTAATCAATCACAAACTCCAGAAGCTGCCCCAAGACCTGATGAGGCGTTGCTGGGACAATTATACACAAACTATAACAAGCCCTTCCTCTCTCACAGTGGTCCTCTCTTCCGCTTCCCAGATGCCGTCCTGACTCCACCATGCCCACCTGCCCTGATGCTGGCTTCAAATCCAGCCGATCATCAGCTGAATCGTGAAATCACACAGCAAAGTCAATCAGTTCTACTTTGTACTGTTGCTGTCAGATACCATGCACTGGAGACAAAACAAGTTGAATGATGTAAGGCCATCGAAAAACAGTATGCTTGGAAATTTGGGGAATATATAGTCATTTGGTTCACTTGGCTGGGTGTAGAATGGAAGGCTCAGTGTGAGGTTAGAACAAAACCAGATTACTGTGTTAAATGAACCAGGGTTCATTCCCTGGTCCCACATGCCATGCCAGCCCTGCCCCCAGGACACACTGAGCCAGTGAAGGAGGGGGTGTGTGTGTGTGGTGGTGCATGCCTATAATCTCAGTGCTGGGGAGACTGAAAACAGGAAGTGAGTGAGAGCTGTAGTGAGACCCTGTGCCAAATACATAAAAAAAAAAAAAAAAAAAAAAAAAATGAAACTTACCATGTTAGGAAGTTTAGAGTATAAACCTTACCTGACCGACATAATTTATCTTATTATCTATTGTGCTTATTTAAATTCTAATCACAGTGCTGAAAATATCAAAATACAATTCCTTATAATGCCAAAAATCTTTGTGAGCTACAGTGAATATATCTATAAGGGAAAAGTATTTTAATTCTTTCTGGAAATGTTTGCTCATATGTGTATTAAAAATGTATTTACTGGATAACATCTATGCCAGTAATGGAAAAGTGGTTTGTATTAAAATAACATTTCCAAGGGAAGAAATTATAAAATGCACATAAGGTGCATTTTTTAAAATGTATGAAGGCTCTAGAAAGGGGATACACTGGCAGAAGATAAGCCAAATTTTAGGGAAAGCTATTTGAATCAAGTGAATTTTGTATTTATGAAGTTCTTAGTGAACTAGTCATCTTTGTGACGAGCATTGCTGGATTTAGCAACAACAACAAGCCACGGTGTTATTGAGTCTGAGAAAGATGAAAAGATTAGTGTTGCCTGATTCGCTGGCATGTAAATAAAACTATATCAATGAAGACAGAGCTACAGAAAAATTGGCCCAGTGTTTAAGGGATGAAGCATATTAACAAATATACAGGGATAGATCAAGTATTATGTGGTGATAGGAGTGGTGTTTGGTGTAACAGTACTGTAGAACTACAAAACATGACTCTCAAATTAACTGTTTATGTATACTATGACACAGTATATTCTGCTCCTGTTAATATGTTATAAATATATTTATATAATATATATATATGGAGCACATACTAGAAAGCTTTTCTTATCATTCTGGTAGAGAAATAATCAGTGACCATTAGTCCTAGGATAAAAAAGTTTGAAGTCTTAGACACACACACACACACACACACACATATATATATATTTCAAATGATCAAGATTAAAATCATCCTGCTGAATGAAGGAATAAAAAGAACTATGACAAAGAAAATACTTCCTCTTACGTAATTCAAAACATATTTATACCAAATATTATTTGAATGTATCTAAGAAATATACAAAAATGTATTAAGTTAGATGAATTTATTTTGGGGCAGTGGATCATTGAGTCTGTTTCTTTCAAGTGAATTCATACTTTTTTGTTAATACATTGAGTATTGTTACCTCAAATTAGTTACTAAAAGTGTAAGATACTAGCATTTAATTGTTCAAACAATATTAGTGCAAACTTTTCTTTTTAATGAACTAAGAAATTAGTAGTATAACTAACTTATCTGTCATATATGTACGACAATTTCCTTTCTCCATTCTCCCATTCCAATTTCTCTATCCTTTTGAAGTTTGTTTTTATTTTACAAAATTTATTTTACATTTTTGATCTTACTTAATCACTTAGCATCCCACACTAAGGAGAAAATGTGATGTTTATACATGTGAGTATGTTTCATTTTAGTTATGAATATGGTCTCTAGTTACATCCATGTACCTATAAAATATCCAGTTTATCTTTCTTTATGGTTGATTAGTACTGCATCGTACAAAAAGACCATACCTCTTTAATCATTACTCAATTGATGGACATTTGAGTTTGTTTCCAAGATTTAGCCATTAAAAATTGTCTTCCTATAAACATAGGTACACATATATTGCAATGCTGCCATATTTTTAATTCTGAAATGATACCCAGATGGGAAATAGCTGTGTAGAATGGGAATTCTAATCCTAGTCTTTTTTTGGAGAAATATCCACCCTCATTTTTAGAGTGGTCACACCAGTCTACATTCCCAATACCAGTGAGTAAGGGCTCCTTTTTCTCCATAGCCTTGCCAGCACTTGTTACTGGTTGATTTCTTGAGGATAGCCATTTTTCTCAAGTGAGATAGAAATAACCTGTTTTCACACATTTATTTTTATCTTTGTATTTCTCTTCTGAGAGGGGTTTATTGATCTCAGATGTCCATTTTAGATTGGGTCTGATTTGGAACGTCTGATTTTTTTTTTCAGTTTCTTATGTTCTTGTTAGTAATCCTATGTCAAAGGAATAGCTGGCAAACATTTTATCCCACATTACAGGTTATCTACACTCTGTTGGTGGTTTTACTTGCTGTACAAAAGCTTTGTAATAAGATAAGATCCAAGTTGTTGATTTATTGTGATAGTTTCAATGTGTTTGCGGTTTTACTCATAAAATCTTTGCCTATCCCAATGTCTTCAAGAGTTTCACCTATTTCATTTTCGAGGAGATTCAATGTTTCTGTTTTAGTATTTAGGTTTTTGATCCATTTCAATTAGTTTAATGCATGGTGAAATATGTAGGTCTAATTTTAGTTGTGCAGCACCATGTAGCTGTTTGGCATCATAATGTTCCTCCAGCACCATTTATTAAAAAGGCTATGATTCTTCCAGCAAATGTATTTATTCTTTTTTTTTTCTTGGCAGAACTGGGGATTGAACTCAGACTCTTGCGCTTGCCAGGGAAGCGCTTATTCCACTGAGCCATCTCCCCAGCCAGCAAATGTATTTAGCACCTTTGTCAAAGATAAGGTGCTTGGGCTGGCCAGATAGCTCAGCAGACTAAAGCATCTGCTTAGGCAGGTGCAGGCATGCTGAGCTGGGCATGCTGAGACTGCGCCTGTAATCCCAGCCCTTGGGAGGCTGAAAGCAGGAAGATCACTACAAGTCCAATTTGTGTAATGAAATCCTGTAAACCCTGTACTAAAATACATTTTTAAAAAGATAAAGAAAGATAAGGTGCTTGAGTATGTCTGGGATTGTTTCTAAATATTCTATTCTGTTCCACTGATCTCCTCGTTTTTTTGTTTGCTTTGTGGATTTTTTTGGTTGTTACTATTTGTTTTGCCAGGACTACACTTTGTTTTTGTTTTATCACAGTAGTTTTTGTAGTTTAATTTCCAGTCAGGAATTGTTCTATACCCTATCATACCTTTGTTATCCAGGATAGACTACGCTTTCCTAGGTGGCTTCTGGTTCCAAATGAATTTTAGGATATTCTCTGTTTCTGTGAGATATATTATTGGGATTTTTGACTGGAATTGCATTAGATCTTTATAACAGTTCTGGAAGTATGTCATTTTTCACAATATTGGTTCTTTTTACCAAAGAGCGAGGGATATCTTTCCTGAACTAATGCTTATGACTCCTAATCCAATTGATAGTTCCAGGAAATATAACAGCCTAATACTATGAACACATATTTTCCATTATGTGCCCCATGCTCTAGTTCCTTTATACTACTATGAATTTTTTAAACTATCTCTGAATATCATAGATGATACAAGACCATATTTGTTCTCTTCTGAAAAGTATTAAGTGTTCTTATAAAGGACAGAAAATCTGAATCTATGGGCCTCTCTCCCCTCCTTTTATTGGAGGTAGGGTCTTACTGGTCTTAAACTTTTGATCTTACCTCAGCCCACCAAAGGCTCATATTTTAAACTATATCTCTCCATGAGGTGGATAACAGCTATAATTTCCACTGAAGCATTTCAGCCAGGTAATTAAAATAAACAGGGCCTTGAATGTTTGATTTGTAAGATATTTAAGTATTTGGATGAAATTTGTATTTTTTTCCATTCTGTGTTGTGGTGACTATAAAACTCTAATCTTTATGTAATGAAAACTGTATTTATATTGTCATACAATTTTCTCATAGACTTAACTTCTGCAGTCACTCTGTATATGAAGTCCAAAAACTATTGTTCTAAATTTGTCTACTAACCTCTTAGTTTGACCTTTCATCTCTGTCTATAATCCATCAGAAATCCATTTCTGTCTCATTTTCTCTTAAGCAAAGGTAGGAAATGCTGAAGACAGTCTGCTCCACTCTTAAGTTTAATTACCAATTCATATTTCTTGTCATGAGAATACAAATTGTCCTTCAAGTGCTTGCATCAGCTACCCTTTCCTCCCGAGCATAGGCGTGGCTGCCAGGCCCATCAACAATTGCCCATCTCTCCTTCTACTAGATAAATGGAGTTGATGAAGTATCTCTGTTACTATCTGCTGACTGATGTCTACAAGTGGAACATTTAATGGTCATACCTCACAAGAAGAACTATGCTGAAAACAATACCAACCAAGACACCCGATTCTAAGATCATGGAACAGTGGTCTCGACCTACCTTTCTTGAGCCTACTTCTAATGCCTTCTCTTTTCACCCACTAAGGTGGAAAATTTATATATGACACTTTTAGAGGTTTCCATTTCAAAAGGATCCAAGGATAGCTTGAATGTCTTGATTTCTATTCTGATTTCATAAGCTAAAAGCCCATAACCTTTTGTTAGTAATAGCAACTTGCAACTTTATCTTTAATCTGGCGTATTTTGTCGAGCCTTCCATGTCAGAGATATTTTTCAAAATATGTTTATAAATTCAACAAATACTACACTTTGAACTTTCCTTTAGATAAAGATTGAATAATAAGTGGTGCACTTAAAAGTATGGAAAATTCTTAATATAATGACAAAGAATATTTTTATATAATCTTCTGTAAGCTTCCCCTTAAGGATTTGTAGAGCAAAAACAATGATAAGAAGTTTTATACATACATTGCTGGAGCTTGCAGTTTCCTTTAAGTGTCATTGTCATCTTTGTTTTATTTCTGTAGCTTTGCAAGGAAAAATTATTTGACTAAGAACATCTCTTTAAGCTATTTTTCTTGATCCCCAGAACTTCTTTCACCTTTTCTGAGTTTATCATAAATGGTAATGGATAAAGTTTAGATTAAGCAAAGAAATGTACATATATTACATTATTATAATTGTCTTCATAGCCACCTTTTAGAAAATATCTTAAAATAAATATCAAGTTTATATTACAATTGGAATTTCAGTGGCAAGATCATCATGGTTTATTTTTAATATAGTTTTATGGGGCTGGCCAAATAGCTCAGCAGATTAAAGCACTTGCATGGAGAAACAGGGGCTGGGAGTTCAATTCTCAGGCCTGCCATGCCAGGCCCTCTCCTGAGGCACTCTGAGGCAGCAATTGTGACTGGTGGCGCATGCCTGTAATCCCAGCTCTTGGGAGGCAGATCACTATGAATCTGATCTAGTAGTGAGACCCTGAACACCCTATAGACACTTCCCTAATATATATATTTTATGATTCCTGGTTGAAAGTTTCAAATAGCAAAATCATATTACAATTCTCTTTCTTGAAAATGCAAATTCAGCAGGGTCAGCAGCTACCTCACTAATACTAAAGATCTCATTGTAATGGCACACAGCTTAATGATAAGAGTAATTCATCAAGGTTTCTAAACCTTATATAGAAAGTAAAATAGAACAGAAAGGCTTTAGGTATTCTGGGAATGTACATGATTGATCTCCAAAGAGTCACCTTTGAAATATAAAATGGTTTTTCCTGTAATGTAAAGACACACTCACAATCCAAAAATATAGAACATTAATTGTTCAGAACACATTTAAAGTGTATCGACACAAGTGATGAGAGAGCTGTATTTGTTAAGGAAACTTAAGACAGTTTTCTTGATACCATGGAATTTCAATGTTCTTGTTATTTGTGTAAAAAGAGTACTACAGCTTTTCAGTCATCTCAGTGCCTTTTTAAACGAATAGAATAACTATGAGTGATTCAGATTATAGAACAAAATAAACAATGATGATAAAATTCTGTCCTAATGTACTTTGCAAATCAGAATTTATTGGCATTGTATGCAGAAACCAGATTAATAAGCAATAAAATAATGCATTTGGTTTTAGACTTTCATAAACCTTTTCCCTGAACACTATGAATTCAAAGAGGTTATATCTAAATTGTAGACTGTTGCAAAGGTAATCAGAGCTGATAAATTTAATTATAGAATAGTGTTCAAGTTTCTATTTTGAATTGAATTACAAGAAAGGCAAGGTAGGATTTAATATATTCAAAGAGTTATGGCCATGTCAAAACACACAAACAAAATATTATATGTACTGCTGACTAAAGAACTTATAAGAAAGTAATTTTTTCATTCCTAACTTAAAACTTGGTGGGTGTTCTGCTTGCTTTGTTTTATTTTGACAAGGTCTGTATGTAGTCCAGAGTAGCCTTGAAATTCCTACAGTCTTTCTGTCTCAACCTCCCAAGTACTAGGATTGCCAGTGTGCACCGTAATGCCTGGCACCTGTTAAAATTTATCATCAGAATTTATATTCTGTGGGCCTTCAGTTTCAAATTTACACTGATTAATCATGGACATTCTGTTTAATATTTAACTTGGTGGAATTTCCTTAATTGAAACCAGTCAGCCTTATATTTTGTCAAAGAAATGGCAAAGAAATGCAAAAGTTGTGGTTTCCTCTGTTATGGATAAAGGTATTCAGTATTCTTTCTGGTCCTCTTGAAGTTTGATTTCTGGAATCATTTCATTTCTGTGGGGTATGAAATAGGAAGACTGGCACATGAATTCTTGTCTTGGGCTTCCTAAGAGTATGATGGTTAATTCTGAAGCAGAAGCTTCTGCTTGTCACAGCTTCTTGCGGCAGTGGCTCCACTGTCCTCCACCACAGCCCTAGACGAAGGAACAACAGTGAGTCCTGCTGCACCAGGGGCTTTCCCACCTGCGCCTGCGCTGGAGGCAGCTCTGTCAGGTCAAGGGTCATCTGAGGGGAATTTATTCTAGGACGTTTTACTGTGTCCTGTTCAGGTATTTTGTGGGCACCTATAAAGACTGCTTAATCTGAAGCACATAAGAGGTTTTGTGCCTGTCACCTTATCTTTTCCAGCACTTCCTGATATTTTCTTTTTTGGATTTTGTTGCTGCCCAATACTGAACATTTTTGTTTCTTTTCATTTCCTTTGTGCAGTTTTAGACAATTTTGTGTGTGTGTGTGTGTGTGTGTGTGTGTGCGTGTGTGTGTGTGTGTATGTGTATTTACCTCAGGGATTGCATTTAGCATCCTAAACTATACAATGCTATCAGACTGTATAGCAATTTAATCTTAGCAATGAACAAACCATTCTTTTGCATAACTTTTTGTTCTCCTTTTCATGTTACATTTACAGCAAATCACATCTTTATATTGCATGACAAATGATAGAAACTTACAATTATTCTACATGTTTGTGTTAAACAATCTAGGGAATAAGTGGTATTATAAGCTAAAAGCACAAAATAACACAAGCTTTCATGTTTGTTTATTTGCTCATCTACTTTATTTATGTTACATTTTAGCCTATGATTGCAGGAATAGATGGAAATGTTTTTCCTATTACATAAGCTGTTGTTTTTCCTTTTACCATGGAGATATTTTCAATTTTATGTAATACCATCTATTGATTCTTGATGCAATTTTTATACAAATATGACCATAGTTTCAAGAGTTTTTCCTATTTTATCTTCCAATAAATTAAGTGTTTCTGTTTCAGTATGTAAATATTGGATCTATTTTGCTTTTAGTTTCATGTTATAGGGTTATAGGGTTTTGATTCAAATGTCTGCATGTGGATTAGAGGTTATATTTCCTCCAAATACATGAACAAAAACAAACAACACAGGAAATACTTCAAAAAATCAATAACTGGGATATGATCTTTTTCAAAAGTTTCTGCACGTCAAAAGGAAACACCAACTGAGAAAAAACAAAACCCACAAATTAGGAAGTTTTAGTCCACTGTCCCTCAGATAAAAGAATTCTATCTAGAACATATAAGGGATTCTAAAAAATCAAGTCCACAAAATTCAGAGACCTAATTTAAAAGATGAGCATCTCAAACAAATAAATATATAATTCTCAAATAAATAATACAAAATTCAAGTAAATATAAAACAACACTGGGATTCCATCTCACCTAGAAAGTCTGGCTATCATCAAGTCAGTCAATGACAAATGCTGGAGAAGTTGTGGAGAAAATGGAACGCTTCTCCACTGTTGGTGTGAGGGTAGACTAGTACAGCCACTATGGAAATCAGTGTGGAAATTCCTCAAAAAACTAGGATTAGAAATCCTATTTCAGAAGAACTGAAAATATCATATCACAATGATATGTGTGGACTCTTTTTTTTTGTGGAACCAGGGATTAAACTCAAGCCCTTGTACTTGCCAAGGAAGCACCTATTCTACTGAGCCATCTGCCTGACCCCTGCACCCATGTTTACAGCCACAAAATCTGTCATTAATCTTGAAGACAACCTTGATTTCCATCAAATGAGGAATAGGAAAAAAAAATGCTATTTTTTTCTCATTATTAACCTTATTGAAAATCAATAATAATTATATAGCAAATTAAAAATTATAGACAATTGTTGAAATTTGAAAGATATAAGATGTAGACAGTGACTATTAGAAAAATATTTCTGAAATAAATATATAACATGAGATTAATGATAAATTGCACATTGTAAAAATTATTTACAAACTTAAATGAATATAACAGTTAAAATTGTCTAAAATCAACATTAAGAAGGGTTTACAGATCAGTCATATAATAGTTCACTCTGTGCCCAAATCAAGAAACTTATATTCATATGATTAGAATTTTCAAAGTAGAAGGGTGTAGGCAATAAACATTTAAAGATTTAAAATTTCTCAATTTAGTTAAAATTATAGCACCACATTTCCAAGAAAAATGAACCTTTTGCACAAGAAAAATGAATAAAATCATACCAAGATACCAAAAATTAAAAACTATCCAAAAATAATAGTAAAGAAAAAAGACTAAAGCATATACAAGAAAAAAATATTAGCTATGCAAGAACAAAATTAAATAGTATCTTATTTCACATTAGAAAAAAAAAAGAGCAAGTGGACAAGAAACTAGACTTACTTATTCAAAGGACTGGAAAAAAAAAGATCCCTCCTCATTGAATTTTATGCTCAGCAAACATATCTTTGAAAACTAAAAGTAAAATATTTTCCAGTTATACAAACTCAAAATATTCTAATACCTCCAGATGTAGCATATAAAAAAATAACAAACACCATAATCCAGAAGGCAAGAGAAGTTGCTGTATAATCCTGGATAAAGAATAAAGAGCTCTCAAAATGGTAGTTATGCAGGACTATGTAAAATATAATTACATCAGATGAACTCACTTAAAAGATCATTGAAGATTTCTACAAAATGGTATCAATTTTATGCCAGGCTATACATATTTTTCATGTGTATACATGTGTGTGTGTGTGTGTGTGTGTGTGTGTGTGTGTAAAAGACAAGGAAGAACTAATACAAAGTCAATGGAAAATGGAAATACACTTCTTAAAGTTTCTAATACCAGGGGAAAAATATCGTACCATGTCTTATAAGTAGATTGCAAGTCAAAGATACAGTATAAATCATTAAAAATTAAAATTAGATAATATTCAGAAAATTAATTAAATATTAATTCAAAATTAAATTAAAATTTCAAAATAATATTCAAAAACTAAAATTAAATTGTGACTTTGAATAAGAGGCCAGAATGTAGTGTACCAAATGTAAATGTAAGAATCTGTGATCAAGTTAGAGTACTCACAAGGTATTTGATCAGGTTAATATAGACAAAAATATCAACTAAGAAAATGTTTTAAGATAGTATAGAATTGCTAAGAATAAAGCATAACAAAAATACTGGAATGACAAAGATATGACCAGCACTTCTAACAGTTTGGGGATAGAATATCATATGAAGTTATAGCATGTGATGTACATGGACAGTGCCCATGAGTTTACTGGTAGCCAAATGTCATTTGTGGGATTGAGCCACTGGTATTTTCTTGATGTCCACCTTGTAGACCTGGGCAGAATCATGATCCATAGGATGCAGGAGAAGTCCATTTGTAGAGTATGCTGATGGAAGTATTTTGCTGTATAGAAAAGAATAATTGAAAGACTGCTGCTGTATACCTCTTTTTCCCCTATGTTTAATTATTTGCCTTATTTGGTGTCTTCTTTCCATTCTCATTCATGGAGTGGTGGTCATGTTTATACCTCCCTAGAATATCTTTTAGTAGTCTGTGTAGGGTTGGCTTTGTAGTCATGAAATTCTTCAGTTGTTCTTTGTCATGGAGGTATTTCACTTTTCCATTAAGCTTGGAAGAGAGTTTCTCAGGGTATATCAGTTTGGGTTGGAATTTGTTTTCTTATAAAACTTGTATGTTGCTCCAGGCACTCTTGTCTTGATGGTCTGTGAAGAGAAATTTGCCATTATTCTGATGGGTTTTCCTTTAAATATGATCTGTTTCTTTTCACTAGTGGCTTTTAGTATACTGTTCTTGTGCTGAATTTCTGAGATCTTGATTATTATATGTCTGGGTGTGGTTTTAATTGGGTTGATGTTGTTTGGAATTCTATATGCTTCAGTTAACAGAATGTTAGATTGTTTCCCCATATTTAGGAAGTTTTCTGCTACTGCTTCTATCCATATGCTTTTTATAACATTTATATTGACTCCTTCTTTCTCATTGATGCCTATTAGTCTTATGTTGTTCATCTTTGCATCGTCTTTCATAAGTTGAATTATTTTTTCCTGCATCTTAGTTGTTTCTTTTTACACTTCCTCTTTTATTAAAAATGTTTTTTTATTAAAGAACAAATAGCAATGAGACAGTTTCAAGACAAATTAACAGGAAAGATTTGATAAATTAATACAATGCGAACTGTTTTTGTAATGTTTTGGTATCGTACAAAGTGCATACATGATATTATACTTACAGACATTATTATAGCAGATGTCTCTAACCAGTGAATTAAGAGAATGTAATTGTATACTTATTTTATTTTTTATAGCTGGATTATATCACAGATTCAATAATTAATACTTTCTACCTTGTTATCTTCCTAGTGGTCGTCCATAGTACTAGAAGCAGACATAATATCTTGTCTAACCACTATTAGTACAAATCTTGCTTCTCATAGAATTATGCAGAAGCATGTCATATTTATCCTAACTGTACTGTTTATACACACACATCATGATTCTTCCTTTCTGTACCCCTTTTTTTGTCTAGACCTGTCACAGATGGGCACTCCACTGTTATGAAACCAATTTAGGTGCCTGAACTCGGTGACACACTCCAAAACAGCCCAGCATTCCATAATAATAGTGAGTTATCTGAAGAAGTTGTTGACTGTACCCATTTATAGCTCAACTTATTATTATTATGGCCCCACGTTATATACCTCATTTTTACACTTTTCTGCTGGATGGTTAAGACCGAGATAGAGCAAGACTTATATACCAAAAAGTGTAGTTTTTGTTTCTGATGAGGTCAGTGAAGTCCTCCTCAGGGTTTATCTTATAATCCTATACCTTACTCTGTAGATATTTTGTCTGTGTCAGTCATGTGGATGATTCACGGCTAATGCTTGACCAGTTTGCTTTCTATGAGAGCCTGAGAGAAAGTTTTCTCTCCATGTAACTCTCCCCTGGCACATTATAGATCATCAGTCTCTTTCTTCTGTGGCTCCATAATCTCCTTGATCAGAAAATTTGGGGCACAACTGAGTTTCATGATGTTGCAGTACAGATTCTCCCATGTCCTGAGTCTTCACTGACCTTGAAAGGCTAAAGCCAAAATGTTGGCTGACTTGTGCCCTTCTATTTCTCCAATTTTGATCTGTGAACTTAGGTTGTTAACCATCCAGAATAAAAACTGATTAGTACCCTGCAGCATATGCCATTTTGTTTGCCCTAACTATTTGACTAAATTCTTTTTAGTTGTTGTACATTTCCATTTGTATTTCTTCTTTTGACTTCTTATACTAGGGAGACTAGTATAAGACTAAGTATAAGACTACAGTATTTGCACCTTAGTTGTTTTTAAGAGATGTTTTTTTTTATTTTTTCACTAGCTGCAATGGTGTCTTCAGGTCTGAAAGTTTATTTTCACTTTCATTCAAATGGTTTTGCCAGCTTGTAATTGAAGTTTTAATTTCCTGTGTATCGCTTTGGATCTGCTTCATGCATTCTCTTTCTTTCCTGTATTGCTCATTTGAAGATTCCAAAACTTTTCTATTATCCTGATTTTTTTTTATATCAGTGTCTTCTTTAGAAGCATTTAGTACTTTTATTATAGTTGTCATTTCTTTTTTTACTTCAGAAATTATTTCTGATCTGATTTGCTCTCTACCTTTCTGCAGTTGTTTCTTTACTTCAGATGATATTATTTCAGAGATTTCAGGTGTGTGATTTCCAATTTCTTCTTTAATATTGTTTCCTGTATTTGTTCTGGGTGTTGCTTGGGGCCTAAGAATGCATTTTGCTTCTTTTCTTTGTCATTTTGTATAGCACTCTCTTCTTTTCTTTGGTGTAGAGCTTTGGTACCTTAGCACCAGGTCCAGGTCTACCAAATTCAAACTCCTCCAGGTGGGTGTGCCTTGGTTCTGGCTGCTGTGCTCCATTTCTTCCTGCTGTAGCCCTTGGAAGTGAGCCTGCTGTGTCACTCTTGCAAAGTGTTCTGCTCCTGTAGCATATGGGTGGTCTTGCCTCTAGCCTCTCTGCAGGGAGTTTTGCCCCAGGGTTCTACACTGGACGTGCCAGATGGAGGAAGTTCCACACATGCCTGACCTGTCTGCTGGGTGGAATGAAGATCAGGCAGGCCCTGGCCATCCCACTCACACACCAGGCCTGGATGCTTGCTGTAATGGGGGCGAATGGGCCCCACTCACATGCTGGGCCTGGGTGTTGGCTAGAATCGAAGATGGTATCTTTATGCAATGGAGAATTACTCAGGTATAAAAAAAAAATCTCAATGCTTTTTTATGTAAATGGATCCAAATAAAGACTATATTCATAGGTGAAATAAATCCAACCCTCATGTAAAATCATATTGTCTCCCTAGTATAAAAACCTGAAAGACTAAATAAAATCTGAAAGGTACAATAAACACTGTGAAAAGAAAAGAAACTGTTCAAAGGGAAGAACTGGGATGAGGAAAAGGAGACAAGAAAGAAAAAAAGAAAGAAGGAAGGGAAAAGGAAGTATGTATTTACATGAAATAGCTGCTGGTCTCTTGAAAGGAGCAGTTGATGCTTAATTTTCTTCTTTGTCCTTTTTTTTAAGTTTTTAACCAATGATGTATCTTATATCTGAAATGTGAATAACTGCTTAGAAGACAGTATACAATATAACAACTGTTGTTGAGTTTATCACTTTCTTTAGTGAAATTCTGCATCATTTCTAATGTTTTTATATTGTAATATTTTTCATTTTGGTAAAAAATTAAACATATGTTTTAGACTTATTTGTCAAAAATAAGATGGCTGAAACTACATTTTGTCTGCTTCCTCTGTTCCATTCCACTGATTCCCAAATCTAATTTTGAAAAGATTGATGCTGTTTTTGTCGATGTAGCTCTTTCTCCATAGGATCATTATTGGTGTACAGTAATGTTACTGATTTCATGTTGTTGAGTTTGTATCCTCATACCTTGATGAATTAATTTATTACTTCTAGAAATCTTAAATGGGATTTTCTTCTGTCTTCTTTGTAAAGCATCATGTTGTCTTTGAACAAGGATAGTTTTTCTTCTTTGCTATATGTATCCTTGTTATTTCTTAATTTTGCCTGATTTTTGTATCTAAAATTTTGAGTATGATATTGAAGATGAGTGATGAGAGTGGACATTTTTGTGTTGTTCCTGATTTTAGAGGAAAAGCTTTCAGGTTAACTCCATTTAATGTTATTTGGGAAACTGTTTTTTTTTTTTTTTTTTTTTTTTAAATAAGTTCCTTTTATCAGATTGAAACAGGAACTTAGATGCCTATTTCCATCATGAGTTTTGTCAGAAGTGGATGTTGGACATTTTTGAAAAGTGTTTTTGGGTATCTATTGATAAGAATATGCAATTATTGTCCTTGCTTCTGCTTATGTTGCATATTACATTTATTGATTCCAAGATATTGAAATAGTCCTGCATCTCTGGGAAGAAGCCTAGTTGATCACAGTATATGATATTTTTAAAGTGATTTATAGCATGTGTTTTCCTGTATCTCATTGGGAATCTTTGTTTCTATGTTCATTAAAAAAATAAAATAGGGCTGGGGGAATAGCTCAGCAGAATAAGTGCTTGGCTGGCAAGCTCAGCGTCCTGAGTTCAATCCCTGGTTCAAAAAAAAAAAAAGAAAAAGAAATAGGATAAATGACATAATCCTAAGTAAGGTAGGTTTAGCTTAAATGATACAATCTTTTTTTTAGCTGAATTCTTGTCTGATTTTGAAGTCAAGGTAATATTAGCTTTCGGGAATGAGAATGGAAGTGTTCCCATCCTTCTAATTTCACTACAGAGTTTAAGGAGTATTGGTTCTTGTGCAATTTAGTGGTGAATGCACTGAGTTTTGTGATATTCTTAACTGGTAGTTTTTTTATTTTTTTGGTACTGGGAATAAAACTCAGAGACTTATATTTACCAAGCAAGCTCTGTGCCACTGAGCTATATCCCCAGCCTGGTAGGATTTTTATTATTGACTGAATTCATCGCCTTTTGCTAGATTTTGTTTTTTAAGTCTTGGATCAGTTTTGACAATTTTATATACAGAGGAATCTATCTTATTTTCTGGATTCTCTAGTTTATGAGAGTACATATTTTCAATGAAATTGTTAATGATCAGTTTTTTTAAGGAATTTTGATTGTGATATAAATTGTTCCTTTCCTTTCTTTCTTTTTTGGCAACATTGGCCAAGAGTTTTTCTGTTTCCTTTATTGGTTAAAAGAACTAGCTGCTTTATTCATTAATTCACTATATTTAAAAAAAATCTCAATTTCATTAATTTCTTTTTTATGTATTTAGTACAGGGTCTACAGGGTCTCACTACATAGACCAGACAGACTCATAGTAATCCACCGTTTTCAACCTCTCAAGCACAGGGATTACAGGCACATGGCACCATGCCCAGTCTTCATTAATTTCTTTCTGATCTTTATAATTTCTTCCCATGTACTAGCTTTGGATTTGAAACATTTTTGTTTTTCTAGGAACTTGAGATGCAGTTAGGTTATTTATTTGTGTTTGCAATGGTTTTCTGATGTGGACATGCACAGCTATAAACTTCTGGCTGAAGATGGCTTTCCTAATGTCTGATAGGTTCTGGTGTGTTGTACCAATATTATTTTTGATTCCCCCTTCTGTTACCTACAGATTATCAAATAATATAACAGTTGGTCTCCAAGTGTTTGCAAGACTTCTGTGTGTTGGTTTTAACATTGATTTCTGGTTTCATTGTGCTATGACTTGTTAATATTCATGGGATAGTGTAATTCTTGCCTATTTATTTAATCCTCAATTAGTAAATAGTATTTGGTTTATTTTTTGAGATTGTTCCATGTGTTGCTGACAATCATGTGTATCATGGTATCTTGGAACACTGTATAGATATTTATTAATTCCATATTTTAAAGAGGTAGCTTAACTCTTAACATTTCTTTGTTCATTTTTTTGTTTAGTTGATTTTTTGTATTTGTGATCATGGGCTATTTAAGCTCCCACTACAATTGTCGTGTGGTGTTTCTGATCTTTTATGTTCATTTTTATCCACCTTGTGAAGTCGAGTGTGCCAGTGCTTCCTGAAACTTTATTAGTAGTTGTTTGTAATTTGTAATTTATGTTTTCATTGATCTTTTAAGCAGTATTTAGTGATTTTTCTTTACTCCCTCTAATCAGTTCTGGCTTGAAGTTCATCTTGTCTGAAATAGGGTATTTACTCCTGCATGTTTTCAGGTTCAGTTGCATGAAATACTTTTTAGTTTATAGTGTCTGAGTCTCTTTTTGGAATAAATGTGCTTCTTGCATACAATATACTGATGAATTTTGTTTTTGATCCAATTGGCCAATTATGTTTTCTATTGGGTAGTTTAGTCTATTTATATCAAAAATTTCTACTGAAAGACATTGGTTTATTTTGGTTATTTTGTTGGTCCTCCTCCTCCTCTTCCTACTTCTCTTTCTCTGATCACCCTGCCTTATGTTCTTATTCCTTAGACATTTTGGCACTGCTAGTTGCATTTTCTCTTTCTTGAGAACTGTACCCAGTTCTCCAGTAATGAACTGCATCATTGCTGATCTTGCAGAGAGAAACTAGACATTGATATACAATAAAAATTCTCTAAAAGCAACTACTATGATACCCTGATAATACAAAGGAAATTAGCATCAATGTTAGGTCAAAATCAAGCAGGATACCATAAAAGCCAGTAAAAGCCACCACTGAATCACCCTTAACAATAGAAAAGAGATTTGTGATAATAAAATATATATCAAATTAAAACAAATATTGACATAGAACGTATCTACTATATGCAACAATCATAATACGACTCACTATAGAAAATAATTCACCACTAATAGCTTAGAGTAAAATAAATACCTAAAGATTAATAAAGCAGAGTGGTAATAGTAAAAAACAAAATGGAGAGGGCCTCCCACCCTCCCTATTGCTTCTTCCTCGAGTTGCCAACCCTCTTCAGGCTTTTCCTGCATTAACAGACCCAGGTGCCCCTCCATAGGCAGGTCCAATGCCGGGCCTGTGCACTGGGGTTTCCAGTAGCCCTCTCTTCTGCTTCTGGAAGTTATATTGTTTCTTAAATTGTAATATCTGTCCCTAAGTTTCTTAGCCTATACTCACTTTCATTTATGTTTTCAATTATTTTCTATTCTTTTTTAAAGTCCTTTTTAATTTTTTAAATAATTTTATTGAGAAGGAAGTAGTAATAAGACAGTTTCAAAACAGGTGAGTAAGATAGTTACAATAATTAATACATTGCATATTTTGTCTTTGTAGTATTATTCAGAGTATTAGATGCAGACATGATATCTTGCCTAAACACTATTAGTTCAAAACTTTCTTCTCATTGAACTATGAGAAAGTAGCTACATATCTATGCTATTTTGTATATATATATATATATATATATATATATATATATATATATATATATATATATA
>PVKA01020914.1:0-10588 GCA_004027165.1 Ctenomys sociabilis | reverse complement strand
TCTATAATAGTACTGAGTTATGCACATGACTGGCAATGTCAGAAGTTCTTGACTTGAGCCTTTTACAGCTCAGCATATTAATATGGCTTTACTTTTTATATTTCATTTTCATACTTTTCTGCTGGATGGTTAAGACCAAGATAGAGCAAGACCTATATAACAATAAATGTAACTTTTGTATCTGGCAAGGTCAGTCAAGTTCCCTCAAGATTTATCTTGTAACTCTGTACCGGTTTGTAGATCCTTTGTCAGTGTCAGCCATGTGGATGAGTCACGGCCATTGCTTGACCAATTTGCTCTCTGTGAAAACCTGAGAGAATATTTTCTCTCCATGTGACTCTCCTTAGGCACACTCTACATCATCAATCACTTTCCTCCATGGTCCTCCTTGATCAGAACATTTGGGACACCACCAATGTTACAATACAGGTTCTCTTACATCCTTAGTCCTCATTGACCTTGATGGGCTAGGACCAAAATGTTGGCTCTCCTTGTAACTCTCTTTACTTCTCTAATTTTTGTGGCCTGTAAATTGTTAACCCTCCAGAAAAGAAACTTAATGATATTATTATTTAGCTAATAACTTTATGCGGTCTTCATTCTAACTTGTATATATTTCAGCTGTGTATTTTTTGTTTCTTTCTATAATTTCTACCTTCATATTGTGTTTGCATTTTTATTTGAATCATATGTCATTTTCTTGAGTTTATTCAGCTCTTTGAGACAATGTAGCATACTTAAAGTATTTGTCTAATAAGAATATCCATGCTTATCAAAGGCAATTTCTTCATATTCTTCTGAGGATATATTATGCTTTTAGCTATCCTGTCATACTTAGAATTATTTTTTTCTTAAAGTGGCATATTCTGAATCTTATTGTAAATGAGATTCTTGTGATTTACCAGAGTGTGATAATTGTTTTATAATTTCTCTGAAGTTTTTATTCTTTGCCATATGATCTATTGGATCTTTTGTTCTTTGATGTTCAACTATTGTTTTGGCAAAGATTCCTTGAAAACAAGGGAGTAAAAAGAGGAACACAGAGGGAGAGGAGGAGATGTAGACAAAACCTCCCTCAGTCTTCGCTGATGGATTTTTGCTGCAGCTCTCCTTCAAGGCCTAACCAGCTTTGCTGTGGTTCTACAAACTATCCATGCATTATGCCATAGTATATTCTCATTTTTTTTTTCCTGGACCTTTGTCCTGTTGTGATCTTTTATGCAATTTTCCAAAACTTTCACTTTTAAATACTTTAATTGTTATTCTACAGATTTTTTTTCAAGCTTTGACCCCTACTGTCTGCCTTTTTCACAGTTTTTGCTAGATGCATCTATGAGCTAGTCTTGAAGTATTTTTTGAAGACTCCTCACAGCTTTTCTGCCTACAGTTAGTAGACAAAATACAGATACATATTCTGCTTATAGTTACCAGTTAGGCTAAATACAGACAAGTATTTTCCACAAATTGCAAAAAAAATGCTTCAGATATCCCTCAAACAGGGTAAAGTACAAGAATATATTTCTTGTGAATAAAACTGCTTTTTCTTTCTGGAACAGAGATAAGAGTTCTGTACAAGCAACACAGGATGCCATATTCAAGATCGTTATGGAGCTGGGCAGTGAAAGGTGGAGTAAATAAAAACGCCACAAAGCATCCCTATCATTTAAGTTGCATTTCTTCTTGCCTCACAATGCACTAGGTTACTATAAATCTTTGACTGTTGTCTAGAAATATGACAAAATTGATTGTGCCAGATTTTTCCTGATTCCTCCATTTTCCATAGAGCTGTACTATGTAGGAGCTTCTTACTCTGTTGATTACTTCGACAGGCTCACATGAGTAAGTGGAAGTCCTCTGTATTCCACTCTCATTTTACTCATTTGTAATGCACAAGTATTCTTCTTTATTCACTATCATGATTTTCTAAGAAAGCCTCTAATATTTTGCCACTGACTGTATTGTCAACCTATTGTAAGAATAAGTTGCATACCCAATCCAAAAGCTAAGTGCTTCAAAGTAATGATCATTAATGGTTATATATAAATCTATGTATTTGGTTGTTGAGATTTAGCTGTTATATCTGTGCTTTCCTATGTATCTACTTTTCACTACTAGTCAACTGAAGCAGGTTAGCTATAAGCTTCACTTTCCAGCTTAGCTCCTCCATATGTGCCACTCATAATCTGGAACCAGAGCATTCCCTCTGTTACGTCTTTCCTTCAGTAATGACAGAGATATGAGAAGGTACTAGAAACATGCAGGGTTGACTGAGAGAATGAAAACCTCATCACTTTATCAAGATTCTATTGGACCAAAATAATATGGTTAAATATAAGAAAAAGAATGAAGAAACATCTTCTGTTGCCTTAGTCACAAAAAAAATGGGGAAATGAAAGACCAGAGAGTTATGATTCATGAAGCAGTGATGAATTAGAATCAACACTGGGTACAACATTGCTGAAATGTGGTCCTGAGGAGTCACCACCCCACTGAGAGTCATTCTGATAAAGAGCAAGGGAGGCCAATCTTCCCAAACAGCAGAAATTCAGGCATGGAAATCAGTGGTTTACTTTTCCTGAAAAAGAGAATTTTCGGATAATTCCACTTCATATGTTTATTATCATATACACATAGTTTAGCTCTATGGGTCGATAGTCGCAAAGAACATGACTAGAAGATTTTTGACAAAAAGTAACTGTGCTGAGTGAAAACTTAATTTGGTTAGAACAAAAAATTCAATTCTAACAAGAGTCATCTTCTAACTTAAAAGAAAAAAAAAACTCTCAAAAACATAATGCACTGCTTAATAATAGAAATAAACTCTAAGGAATATATGGTGTGATAATTTTACATTTTTCAGGCTTTACAGAGTGCACTCAAACACACAGACCATCATACATGCTGCTCCTCATCTAAGCTATGTTTAGACTGCAGCTCCTAGGCTAAAAACCTGTACATTTACTGCACTGAGCATTTTAGGTAATTTTAAAGCAATAGTTGGTATTTTTAATCTAAACATAAAAAGATGTACAGTAAAATATAGTATTCTAGATAAAATGGGGCATCTGTAGGTGCTCTGCGGACACTGCATCTCTTAGTCTACAGTGATGTACCCTAGTGTCCTGGGTCTCCACCCTCTTTCACGCCAACTCTCTGGATCACCCAGGACAACTTGTCCTGCAAGCCAAAGTCACAGTGAGCTCACAGTAAACTTATTTTAAGCATTTCTTTCATGAATAACAAATTGACCTTGGTACTGTACCATTTTTACTTTAGAGACTTTTAAATTATTTTTGACTCTTTGATTTTTATATTCACTTGTTACCTTAAAACAGTCACATCAGGTTAACTATTTGAAATTTTCCTCTTTATATCATTAAGTGTATTTTTTTCTCTATTTTGTTTGTTTATGTTTTTGTGCTTTTAAAGCAGTCATTCAAAATTAAGCAGCTGACACACATACTAGCCTAAGCATGTGCCTGTTGGTGATGTGTGTGTCACTCTATTGCAACTGTACACCTTGTCCCAAGGGCAGTCCTCAGGACAATATAACTGGCCCAGAGCTGTTGCTTACTGGAGGACAGCACCTCCTTCTGGAATTCCCCTGAGGGTCACTTTGAAGTTCTTCCTGCAGAAGTGCTGCTCTTTTCATAAATATGACCATGGTGGTTGGGTTCTGTTTCTTTTCTGTCATGGATTTCCATGCAATAATATTATGCCTTATGAATACTCCTCTATAGTAATGTAAAATCTTTTGAGTTGTTAGTTTTAGTAGATTTCAGATGTTTAAGTAGATTTTTCAAGTTCTGCAAATACCTGCCCTAAGCCTCTCACTGTGAATTTTCTTTGAGTTTTTGCTTCTCCTAAAGGTTAATTTTTCTACCTCCTGCATCTATCAATTCCTGCACCAGTTCCAAAAACTCATTAATCAGTTCTTTAAGAACCCTGTCTGAAAGTTTCTCCATGTCACCCTGTGCACAGAAGGTTAAAAATTGTTTGCCATTTCAATCATAGCCTTATTATTTTCACAACTTGCCAGCCTTTTTTTTTAAGCCCTTTGCAGTCATGAATAAACTTCTTAAGTGTTTTCTTCCAGCTGTTATTCATAAGTTTTTGGTGAACCATCTAAGTCGAAGGGAACACCAAGACATGTAATTTTTGTGGAATTGTGTCAGTAACTTGTGGTTACAACTTAAGAGTGGGCAAAGGTGCTCCTCTGGTAACATAAAGGAAGGACTATTCTAACTCTTTCATTCATTTGTTGGGCCAGATAGCAGGTATCTGGAGTGAGAAATACTAGTATAAGATTAAGATGAAAAACTGTACAAGATGGGGCTGGGGAGACATCTCAGTGGCATAAGCACCTGACTGGCATATGCAAACTCCTGAGTTCAATCTCCAGTACTACAAAAGAGAAAAAAGTAAAAAGTAAAGAAAACAAAAACTATAGAAGCAAAGAAAGCTCAGAAGAAAGATCACCAGAGAAGAAGGTGTCCATCAGCATATATAGATAGTCGGGTTGAGTATCCTACCAATTAACTGCTACTTTCAAAAACCTGCTGATGTTTCTTGAAATCATTGCCTTACCCATCTTGTGCATACAAATGTATGGCTTTGTCCCTGTCCTGTTTCCCACCTTTGCTCCTTACCCTCTCCTTGTTGTCCAGTTCTCAAGTTCTCGCATTCCTTTTGATTGTGTTATACCTTTCTGTTTGTATTTCTTCTAGCCTTTCAAGAACAGTGAGAACTCAGGACATAGGAGAACCTGTACTGTAACATCATGGAACTCAATTGTGCCCCAAATTTTCTATCAAGGAGATTATGGAGCCACAGAGGAAGGTGATCAATGATGTATAGTGTGCCTAAGGAGAGTCACATGGAGAGAAAACTTTCTCACAGACTTTCACAGAGAGAAAATTGGTCAAGCAATGGTTGTGACTCATCCACATGGCTGACACTGACAAAGGATCTACAAAGGGCAGTACAGGGTTATAGGATAAATCCTGAGGGGGCTTGACTGACCTCATCAGATACAAAAGTTACATTTCTTGTTATATAGGTCTTGCTTTATGCTGGTCTTAACCATACAGCAGAAAAGTATAAAAATGTATATAAAGTAAAGCCATATTAATATGCTGAGCTGTAAAAGGCTTTAGTCAACAGCTTTTGTGAATAATCCACTGCTATTGTGGACTAATGTTGGAGTGTTTTGCTGAATTCAAGCACCTATAGTATTTAAATGCCAATAGAATACCCATCTCTGACAGGACTAAACAAAAAAAGGGAATACAAAGGAAGAACCATTTTGTGTTTACATATACAGAATAGTTAGGATAAATATGCAGCTACTTTCACTTAATTCTATGAGAAGAAAGATTTGTACTAATAATGTTTTGACAGGATATCCTGTCTGCTTCTTGTACTATGGATAACCACTAAGAACATAACAATGTACAATGTAATAATTATTGAAACTGTCCTATTAATCAGTTTTGAAACCGTCTCATTGATATTTGTCTCTCAATAAATTAAAATAAAATAAAAAAAGAAGGTGTCACAACAAGCAAGATCCTGAAAGATAAATTATTCTTCAAGTACTATTTCACCACTTCACTGACACAGCAACAGAGAAGAACGCCTTGGAAGGAGAACCAAAGCATCCACACCTTGCCATGCTCCTGTAACACTCTGCTGGTGTGCTAGCCACTGACACACACGAAGGCCTTAGCATTCTCACTGGGGAAGACAAGAAGGGATTGACATGTGTAGATTGTGACATTACTTGAAAAAAGACTGCAATGCAAGTGTGTTACTCTACCCTTGAAAGACCTGAAGACAGGTTAGTAGGACAGTTACAATAAGTAATACATTTTCTTTGTAGTGGTTAGTCAAAGGACAAGATTCAGACATGATATTTTGTCTAAACAATATTAGCACAAACCTTTCTTCTCATTGAACTAAGAGAAAGTTGCTGTATATCACATTACATAGTGAATAACATCTTTTACCTTTCAAATGACCCCAAAGTAGCAATAAATTGAATATCCTACTTACTTACAGACTTTTCTTTCAACTTTTCAAAAATCAAACTTTTTACTTTGGCCACAATGGTCTTCATCAGGAGGGATACCCTTTTATAACTGATCTTTAGTCCAAGTCAGGACAAGTTTCTCCATACCTGATCTAGGCCCTTCCTGAATTTTGCTTAGTCTCAGTGCCTTTAAAGAAACAGAGATTTTTGTCATTTTGTCTCACTGCATTCTGGGTTTTCCACACCATGGATATGGTGGGATGGGACACGCATGACAGATGAGCAATAACCATTACTAATTGTCCTACTTCACTGTCTTTAATGACTTTCAATTTCATTTCCAGGTCAATCAGTGTGGGGTCCACATACTGATAATATTCATGGGTATTTTTTCATACTTCAGGCCTTGGTAAATAAAAACAACTTGTGATTCAATCAAACACAAGAGAAGGTGATGTGCTCAAGGAATGAAAGAAGCACGAGGCCATGGTCCATCTCATATAGCACATTATTTTAAAATATATTTACTTATAATGAATATTTGCTGTAAATATATTTTAAAATAATGATAAACAGGGTAGTATGGTAGACATTATCCAAGAACATAGTTGATTATTGTTATTATTATTATCAAATGCATATTATGTTCTGTAAGCAATGACATAACTATACCGTGTGCACAACTAACAAGGCCAATAGTTACTCACTCTACTATCAATGAAAACAGGAGCATTCCATTGGGCTGGATATTATAACTATGGGGAAAGAAAGATCTTTTCAGCTTCATTATAATCTTATTGATCCACAGCAAATCCACTGCCACTTGATGTGTGATTATGTGGCACATAATTCTACTCAAAGTGACATCAAGTGTAGATGATGGAAATATTTGAACGATGTAAATAGCAACGGTTTTCTAACCTGATAAGAATGAAAAGCCTGTAATCAAATAACCTGAGAAAGCTTCATAGCCGCTACAATTTGATGCAGTATCACTGGAAAATAATTTTCAGAACTGACGTATTTTTGTGCATTTTAAATATCCCAATGCATACATTAAAGTTTCTACTGTAGTCAATATTTATTCTGTATAAATTTTGTTGGGTAAAGCTCAACTATAGAATCTCTTTAATTCAGCAAACAAGTAGATAATGGGAATAATGACTCTGTTCCACCCTTGCTATGAACCAATCATTTCTCAAAGCGCGAAACTACACTGTGCAAGTACAAGTGTTTGACGCTTCCAAAATAAGTTGCAACACTCTCATACTTTATTTTAGCAGGCCAGTGAAAATGCTACATTTTAATTATCATTGTTCACAGAGTATTATGCATTACAAAATGAACTGTAGTCACCCCTGTGCACCCTCAATGCCTCAAAATCACCTTGACAAGACATTGCACTGCATGAATATCATCATATATTCCAGAACAATCTAATGCAAAGAACTAGCTGCCAGAGACAGATGATACTGGGAGTCTGAACTGTGCTGTGAGGAAGAGTGTCCGCAGCAGTCAGAACAACGGCTTTCATCCACACCGATGTGTTGCCCACCTTCCTCAGACTAGTAAGAAAATCAATATGATCTGTAGAAGATTGACATTAAACATCAAATGGCAGCAAAAGGTTTATAAATATTTTCCTACCAAAAGAAAATAAAATACAACTTTGGTACAAGGCCTCACTATGCAGCTAGGACTCATTGTGATCAAAGGCCCTTACACACTTGGTTGCCTCTTTTTTTTTGGCAGAAACAGGGATTGAACTCAGGCCTGCATATTTGCCAGGCAAGCACTTATTCTCCCCAGCTCAAGAAAATACATCTTAAATGAACTTTATGAAGCTAAACTATTCTTGATCCTAAAACAAGAAGTGTTCACTGAAAGTTAAAAAAATACAGTCTGTCTTTGTCACAAGCATAGGTGAAAGTATCCCAAAGAAAATTTTATAGACTTAAATCTCATGATTGTTACTGTACTTGCAAAATAGTTATTTAATAAAATCCAACACTATGCATGAGACAAATTCTTAAACTAGAAAACAGGATAAGCAACCCAAGCTTAATGAAAGGTATCTGCAGAAAGACCAGCAGAACATGCTATGTTCAATAATGAAAAAGACAAGGATATTTATTAACACTGTACATATTCAGCATACTTTATAAAGTGTTATAAGGAACAACAAAAACAATATACATTTTTAAGTTGAATTTTTAAATTTCATATGTGGTCCTTCTATCATGATTAAATTTATGTGTCAATCAAATTGTGACACACAGTACCCAGATGTACAATTAAGCAATAATCCTAGCTTGTCTGTGAAGGAATTAGCATTTGACTGGTGGACCTGAGTAAGTGAGACTGCATTTCTCCACATTTGCATCCTCAAAATCCAGAGAGTGATTGATTAGTACTGTCTTAATTAGCTTTTTCTCTGCTGAGACAAAATACCAAACACCCACAAATTATATGAGCAAAGTTCTATTCGGTCCACAGTTTATAGAGGCTTCAGTCCATAATCAGCTGGCTCCAAGGCAGAGTGGCCTCAAAGAGGAGTACAGCTCATGGTGGACAGAAGGCAGAAAAGCCGGTGGGGATGATGGCAACTCTTTCTGTCCCTTTTATCTTTTTTTTTTAAGAGGAAAAAAAAAAAAACAAAAACAAAAACAACAAGAACAAAGACAAATACAAAGCAACAGAAAACAACAAAAGTGGTACAGAATTTCAAAACAAGAATAGAAAATTAGCAATGGTTGTTGTATTACATGTTGCTAGCATCAAATTTGTTGCTCAGGGTTGTAGATAGAGGTATGCATTGAAGACAGCATTGTGCAGTGTAATGATCAGGGTTGAATACCTTTCATCTTGTTTTTTAAAATGCACATTGTCTCTAATGTCTTACCTACTATTTTTATGTCCCTTTTCTCTTATCCCGCTCACTCAGTGTGCATGGCACACGCATACTCTGTACCCCAGGGCCCTGGAGCCTAGCATGGCCCCATGAATCAGTTCCAGCATCACACAGTCTAGATCCGGCCACCTCTGAAAACATCCCACCTGTGACCTTTGGGACTTGGGGGACAGCTAGACACAAGCCATTAGAAACAACAAGGCAAAGCAAGATCAGATTCACTCACTTTCACCCCGACTGCTTGAGCTAGACATCTCTTTTCCCTTCTTTGCTTTTGAGCTCCTACTTCGCAGCTCAGCAGATTCTGGCAGCGCAACACCATCAGATCTCCGGCACTGAGATCTTAAAAGTATACCTTCCACTTCCTTGATTTTCTGCTTTGAGATTTTTCAGTCTTCCCAATAATGCAAGCAAGGCCTTAAACAGTTTTTTAAGTATTGTGCCTTTTATTGCTTCCGATTTCTTTCAAACCTTGATTAATACACTTTCTCAATTATAATCATGTAATAAATATAAAATTTTACAATTCATCAGTAAAAATATGTGGAATTTCAGAAAAATTACAGTGAAAGATGTATACTTTTTTAATTTAAATTTTTAAAATTTTTTTGTATTTTACGGAAGAGTCTACAGGGTGTTCAGGGTTCAGTGGACCCTGTACTTGCTTACTCTACTGAGCTATCTCCCTGGCCCAACATTAGTTTTCAATAAATCTTCAATTTAAAGTTTCAATAAGGTCCTTCACAAAGCAGTGATTCAGACTTTCACAAGGAAGAAGAAAAAAAATTAAGTACAGCCAATTTACTTCTAAACAAATGGAAATAATTGTGGATAAATTCTCCTACAGGACATTAGTATCTTTTAAATTTTTTCTTTTCTATTTACTTATTTGATATAGGATCTTGTTGTAGAGTTTGGATTCCTAGAAATTCTCCTGTCCCAGCATCCCCAGTGCGGGGATTACAGGCCTGTGCCACCATGTCTGGTTGTGGGGGTGGCATAGCATGCGGTATCATGGATTAAACTTGGGTTCTTGCACTTGCCAGGCAGGCACTTAAGGGTGCTAAGCTATCTCCCCAGCCAGACATTAATATCTAAAAGTAACTTTAGTATTTGAAGTAGTGTGGTATTGTTACTGGAATAAATAATCAAAGAAAGCGATGCTAGAACCAAGAAAATAATAAAAAGATATTGTATGAATTCATTGTATGAATTTTAGTTTAGCTGGCAATGTAAGACGTTCTAAAATACTAGTTGGACAATTTATTCTATTTAAATTAAGAAATGGATTTATATATTGTTAAATGAGTTGGAGATGGGAAATAAACCTATAAAATTTTCTATATAACTAAAGACAAAGTTGATGTAGCCAGATTTTGTAGTGAAACAGAAAAATGATCACAGTAGAATCTTTCCACTAATAATGCTATATCAATTAATGAGTGTTATAAGCAATCAGACAGAGGTCTACTGTCTAGAATTTATAAAGAACTAAGATATAACAGGGCCCTCAAATTTAAAGACCCAATTCAGAAATGGGCATCTGAGATGAATACACACTTCTCAGAGGACAAAATTAAAGAAGCGAACAAATATATGAAAAAATGCTCCACATCGCTAGCCATTCGTGAAATGCAAATAAAAAC
>PVKA01020913.1:0-39526 GCA_004027165.1 Ctenomys sociabilis | reverse complement strand
AAAAAGGAAAAAAAAGAAGTTATAAGAAAGTAAGAAGAGACAAAAAAGAAAAAAAAATCAAAGACAAGAAAATAAATAAAAAAATTTAAGCATTAATTGCTCTTTCCCAAAGACCAGCAGAAATCCACAGTACAATTTTCCAACCATCCTGTTTGCATACACAGATATTTCTCTCCCTTCCCTCTGCTGTCCTCCTCATCTCAGTAATTCCTTCCTTTTAAGCAAGTTTATTCCCTTTTACAGGATCTATTGTACCCTTCAGATTTTATTTAGCCTTTTAGGTTTTCATACTAAGGAAACAATACAATGATTGCACATGTGGGTATGATTTATTTCACTTAAGAGCATGGTCTGTAGTTGTAACTATTTATGAATAAAAGCCTCATACTTATCCTTTTCTTTTTTTTTATTGAATAACAAATAGCAATGAGACAGTTTCAAGAAAAATTAACAGGACAGATTCGATAATTAATATATTGCAGACTGTTTTCATAATGTTTTGGTATTGTACAAGGTGCATATATGATATTGTACATAAAGACTATTATAGCAGTTGTCTCTAATCAGAAACTGAAGAGAATGTAGCTGTATACTTTTTTTTTATAGCTGAATTGTATCACAGAGTCAATAATTAATACTATCTTCCTTGTTATCTTCCTAGTGGTTATCCACACGTAGTACTAGAAACTGACATAATAACTTGTCCAGCCACTATTAGTGCAAATCTTGCTTCCCATAGAATTATGAAGAAACACTGCATATTTATCTTATCTGTACTGTCTATACAAACACATTTTGGTTCTTCCTTCGTATCCCCTTTTTTTTACTAGACCTATCAAAGATGGGCACTCCGTTGTCATCAAACCACTATAGGTGTCTGAACTCAGTGACACAATCCAACACAGTCCAGCATGCCACAATAATAGTGACTTATCTGAATAAGTTGTTGACTATAGCCATTTACAGCTCAACTTATTATTATGGTCCTGCATTATGTACCTAATTTTTATACTTTTCTGCTGGATGGCTAAGACCGAGATAGAGCAAGACCTATTAACAAAAAATGTAGCTTTTGTTTCTGATGAGGTCAGTCAAGTCCCCTCAGGGTTTATCTCATAATCCTGTATCTTATTCTGTAGATCTTTTGTCTGTGTCATCCATGTGGATGAGTCACGGCCAGTGCTTGACCAGTTTGCTCTCTGTGAGAGCCTGAGAGAAAGTTTTCTCTCCAGGTGACTCTCCCCAGGCATACTATAGATCATCAATCTCTTTCCTCTGTGGCTCCATAATCTCCTTGATCAGAAAATTTGGGGAACAACTGAGTTTCATGATGTTACAGTACAGGTTCTGCTATGTCCTGAGTCTTTGATGACCTGAAAGGCTAGGGTCAAAATGTTGGCTGACCGTGCAGGCTCTTCTATTTCTCCAATTTTGATCTGTGAACCTACGTTATTAACCATCCAGAAGAAAAGCTGATTAGTACCCTGCAGCATATGCTGTTCAGTTTGCCCTAACTATCTGGCTAAATTCTTTTTAGTTGTTGTTGCACATTTCTATTTGTATTTCTTTTGACTTCTTATACTAGGGAGAGTATATGATATTTGTACATGTGTGTTGGGATTTTTTCACTTATGAGTATATGTTCAAGTGGCATCCACTTCAATATAAGTGCTTCAAGTTTATCATTCTTTATAGCTGAGTAATACTCCATTATATAGAAATGCCACATCTTTTTCAACCATTCCTCATGTGATGGACATCTTGGTTGTTTCCAAGATCTGGCTATCACAAATTGTGGTGCTATAAACATAGGTACACATATATCACTATGATATAATGAATTAAGTTCCTCTGGGAAAATTGCCAGTAGGGGGATAGCTGGCTTGAATGGGATTTCCAGTCCTACTCTTTTGAGGAATCTCCACACTGACCTCCATAGTGGTTGTACCAGTCTACATTTCCACCAGCAGTGGAGAAGGGTTCCATTTTCCCCACAACCTCTCCACCCTTTGTTGTTGGTTGATTTCTTTATGATAGCCATTCTTTCTGGAGTGAGATGGTATCTCAGTGTTGTTTTAATTTGCATTTCACTTATGGCTAGCGATGTGGAGCATTCTTTCATATATTTATTTGCTTCTTTAATTTCGTCCTCTGAGAAGTGTGTATTCATCTCAGATGCCCATTTCTGGATTCGGTCTTTAAATTTAAGGGCCCTAGTATATCTTAGTTCTTTATATATTCTAGAGAACAGACCTTTGTCTTATTGCTTATTAGTAAGGATTTTTTCAAAGTTTGTGGGTTGTCTTTTCACTTTATTGACAATTTCTTTTGAAGTGCAGAAACTCCTCAAGAAGAGTTGATCCCAGTTGTTGATTCTTTCAAGTACTTCCCATGCGAATATATGTTTGTTCATGAACTCTTTACCTACCCCTATGTCTTCAAGAGTTCCTCCTACTTTCTCTTCCAGGAGATTGAGTGTTTTTGTTTTAATGTTTAGATATTTAATCCATGTTGACTTTAGCTTAGTGCATGGTGATAGAGCTGGGTCAAGTTTTAGTTTTCAGCATGTAGAAAGCCAGTTTCCCAGCACCATTTGTTAAAGAGGCTATCTTTCTTCCAGTAAGCTTGTTTGGCCCCCTTTTTGAAGATCAGGTGGCTGAAAGTGTTTGTAGATGCCTCTGCATCTTCTAGTCTATTCCAATGATTCTCAGATCTGTTTCGTTGCCAATATCATGTTGATTTTATCACAGTAGCTTTGTAGTATAATTTCAAGTCAGGAATTGTGATGCCTCCTGCCTTGTCTTTATTGGCCAAGATTGCCTTTGCTATTCTAGATCTTTTCTGGTTCCAAATAAATTTTAGGAATCACTTCTCTAGGTCTGAGAGGTATGTTGGTGGCAGTTTGATAGGCATTGCATTAAATCTGTATAGCAATTTTGGGAGTATGGTCATTTTCACGATGTTGGGTCTTCCTATCCTAGAGCATGGAATATCTTTCTATTTTCTGAGATTGTCTATAATCTCTTTTCTTAGGGTGCTGTAATTTTCTGTGAAAAGATCCTTGACTTCCTTGGTTAAGTGAATTCCAAGGTATTTCATTTTCCGTGGTGCTATTGTAAACAGTATTGTTTCCCTTTCAGTGTGTTTGTTACCTGTGTAACAAGGAATGCTATTGACTTGAGTATTGACTTTGTATCCTGCTATGCTACTGAATTTCCATAGCAATTCTGGTAGTTTCTTGGTGGAATTTTTTGGGTCTTCCACGTAAAGTGTCATGTCATCTGCATATAGTGATAATTTAACTTCTTCTTTACCTATTCTTATTCCCTTTATTTCTCCCTCTTTTCTAATGGCTGTTGCTAGTGATTCCAAAACTATATTGAATAGGAGGAGTGATAGAGGACGTCTTTGTCTTGTACGAGATCTAAGAGTAAAAGATTTCAGTTTTTCCCCATTTTGCATTATATTAGCTTTTGGGTTATTATAGATGGCTTTTATCAAGTTAAGGTAAAGTCCACCTATTCCTATTTTCTGTAGGACTTTGAAGATGAATGAGTGTTGACCTTTGTCAAAAACTTTTTCTGCATCAGTTGAGATGATTATGTGGTTTTTAGATTTCCGTCTATTAATATAGTATATTACATTTACAGATTTTTGAATATTGAACCATCCTTGCATCCCTGGGATGAATCCTACCTGGTCATGGTGTATGATCTTCTTGATGATTTGCTGTATTCTATTTGCTAGGATTTTATTGAGGATTTTTGCATCTATGTTCATGAGGGAGATTGGCTTGTAGTTCTTCTTTTTAGTTGTGTCTTATCCTGGTTTTGGAATCAGTATAATACTTGCCTCCAGAAATGATTTTGGGAGGACTGCTTCCTTTTCAATTTCATTGAAGAGTTTGAAGAGTGTAGGGATTATATCTTCTATAAATTTCTTGTAGAATTCAGCTGTGAATCCATCAGGACCTGGACTTTTCTTTGTCAGTAGGCTTTTTATTATATTTCATATTTTATTGGCTGTTATTGGCTTATTGAGAGTTGTTATATCTTCTTGATTCAATTTTGGTAATTTGTACCTTTCAAGGAATCTGTTCATTTCTTCTGTGTCTTCTATTTTGTGAGAGTAAAGATTCTCAAAGTAGCTATTGATAATCTTCTGAATTTCCACTGGGTCTGTCATAATTTCACCCTTTTCATTCCTTATTGCTTGTATTTGAATTTTTTCTTTCCTCTTTTTGATGAGGTTGGCTAGAGGCTTATTACCTTTATTTAGTCTTTCAAAGAACCAACTTTTTGATTTATGGATTCTTTGAACTGTTGTCTTCATCAGAATTGAATTAATTTCTGCTCTAATCTTTATGATTTCTTCCTGTCTTTGTGCTCTGGGTTTCGTTTGCTCTTCTTTTTCTAGATATTGGAGGTTTAAACCCTAAACATTAGGGTGTTTATTTGTTCCTGTTCTGTTTTCCTAATGTGTGAGTTCATAGCTATGGTTTTCCCTCTGAGAACTGCTTTCATTGGTAAGTTGTGCTTGAATTTTCTTTGAATTGTAGATATTGTTGAATTTCTTGTTTAATTTCTTCTTTGACCCATTGATTGCTGAGTAGGGTGTTGTTTAACTTCCATGCATTTAGTGGGTTTTTCTGCTTTCTTTCATTTACAGTTTCATTGCACTGTGGTCGGATAATATGCGTGGGAAAATTTCTATTTTCTTGCGTATATTTGTGCATGACCTCTGGACTAGTATGTGGTATATTTTGGAAAACGACCCGTATGCAGCTGAAAAAAAAGTGTATTCAGCTGTGGTTGGGTGGAACACTCTGTATATGTCCACTAGGTCCATTTGTTCTAAGTTCTGGTTCAGTTTTGTTACTTTGCTAATATTTTTTCTGGTTGACCTATTTTTTTGAGATAAGGGGGTGTTAAGTCCTCCTGTTAAGATTGTGTTCTGAGATATTAGGTTTTTCATGTTTATAAAGATCTGTCTTATATAGTTGGGTGGTCCTGTGTTTGGTGCATAGATATTTATGAGTGTTATCACTTCCTGTTGAATTTTTCCCCTAACCAATATACAGTGGCATTCTTTGTGTCATTTGGTCATTCTTGGTTTGATGTTGAGACTGTCTGAGAACAGAATTGCTATTCCTGCTTTTTTCTGAGGTGCTGGGCATGTAGTATTGTTTTCCATCCTTTGACTCTAAGCTTATGAATGTCCTTTTGAGTTAAGTGTGTTTCTTGTATGAAATATATTGCTGGATTTTGTTTCCTTATCCACTCTGCCAGTCTATTTCTCTTAATTGGTAAATTAAGTCCATTTACATTAATGGTTATAATTGAAATGTGTTGACTTACATTTGTCATGTTATTTACCTGCTGTTGTTTACTCCTTTGTATCCTGTGTTTAATTGTCTGTCGTATTTAGTGGGTTCCTTCCTTTCTCATTTGTGGAGTTCTGGTCTTTGTGGTCTCTCTCTAGAACATCTTTCAGCAGCCTGTGTAGGGATGGCTTTGTCATCATGAAATTCTTTAGCTGTTCTTTGTCATGGAAGTATTTCACTTCTCCATCAAACTTGAAAGAGAGTTTTGCAGGGTATAATAGTCTGGGCTGGAATTTGTTTTCGTACAGGACTTGAAGAACTCTGCTCCATACTCTCCTTGCCTTCATGTGAAGAGAGGTCAGCTGTAATTCTGATGGGTTTTCCTTTGAATGTGATCTGCTTCTTCTCTCTAGCAGTTTTCCGTATATTATTCTTGTACTGGATTTCTGGGATCTTGACTATTATATGTCTCTGTGTCTTTTTACTTGGGTTGAAGTTATTTGGTGTTTTGTATGCTTCGGTTACCTGAATGTTGGATTGTTCCCTCATATTTTGGAAGTTTTCTGCGATTACTTCTGCCCATATTCTTTTTATATCATTTGTATTGACTCCTTCATTCTCACTTATGCCAATTAATCTCACATTGTTCATCCTGGTGTCATCTTGCAGGTGATGGATTATTTTTTCCTGCATTCTCATTGTTTTTAAGAGATCCTTTCTCACCTTTTCATTAGCTGCACCAGCGTCCTCAAGATCTGAAACTCTGTGTTCCCTTTCACTGAAACGGTTTTGTAAACTCCTGATTGATATTTTTAGTTCTTCTATGTCTCTTTGACTCTCCTTCATGTGTTCTATTTCTTTTCTGTATTGCTTATTCCAGGACTCCATCATATTTCTGATCTACTCTATTTTTTTTTTTTGTCAATGTCTTCTTCTTCTTTTTTTTTTCTTTTTTTACTTTTTTTTTACCCCCACCCCACCCCTTCTCCTGTCAATGTCTTCTTTAGAGGTAGCTATTAATTATTTTTCTGAAGTTTTTTCCAAATTTGCTTTCCTCTGTATATTTCCAGACTTGTTTCTGTACTTTAGATGCTATGATTTCGAAGAATTTTTTTTTGATTTCAGAAATTATTTCTGCTTTGTGTTCCTCATGACCTTTCTGCTGTTGTTTCTTTGCTTCTGATGGTGTTAATTCATACATTTCAGTTGGAATAGTGTTCTCTGCACTTGTTCTGGTTGAACATTGGGTTTCCTTCATATGTTTCTGGATTTGATTCATTATTTCAGATGCTATGTATTCAAGTATTTCTTTTTTTTTTTTGTTTCAGGCATTAATTCTGGTCTGTTTTCCTCTATGCTTTTCTAGTGTTGTTCATTTGCTTCTCTCTTAATTCATTCATTTCAGCTGAGCTAGTGTCCTCTGCACTTATTCATGGGCTCAAGACCTGAGATTGCACTTTTCTCCTTGTTTTTGTCATTTTGAATAGCACTGACCTCTGACCTTTGGTGTAGAGCTTTGGTGCAGCTATAACTTTAGCGTGTAATGAGATTTGGGTGCCAGTCTTTTAAGTTTTAGATTATCCAGTTGTGCCTTGCCTGGATCTAGCTTTTGCATTTGGTTCTTTTTGCTGCAGCTCCTGTGGTTTCCCTCTGCTGGGTCCCTTGTCAGGGGATCACTGGGGGGTGCAGAAGCTCTTCCTCACACTCCCCAGGCTGGGTAGGGGTGGATCTACTGCCAGTAGAGTCACCAAAAGTTCTCACTCCCATGGCAGGCTCAGGGGCAGGGCCTCCGGCAAGTTGCCAGGCAGGTCTGTCTGGGGTGTCTCAAGCAGGTCTTTTCCTAGGATGTCTTGGGATCTGAGGCTCTGGATGGTGCAGAGGGCACTGGGGGAAACCTAACGCTCTCCCTCAGTCTCACCACACATTCACCAAACTTGGATTCCCAGAGAGTTGGAAAAATTCCGACTCTCTCGGTGGCCTTGGAAGAGGGGCTCTGGGTAGCATGGTGTGCAAGGAAAGAAGCGAAAGACTTTCCCTCAGAGTCACAGAACCGGGATGCTCAGTGAGGGTCGGCGGGCTTGGGGGTGGGGCTGGAGTGCTCTGGAAGAAGCAAAAGGCCCTGTCCAAGACTCACCAAGCTGGGATGCCCCTGGAGGGTCGCCGGGCTTTGGTGGGGCGGGGCCAGTGTGCAGGGGAAGAAACCAAAGACTCTGCCCCAGACTCACTGAACCAGGATTCCCAGAGAGGGTCGGCTGGCTTGAGGGCGGGGCCGGCATGCAGGGGAAGAAGCCAAAGACTCTCCCCCAGACTCACCGATCTGAGATGTCCAGTGAGGGTCGTCGGGCTTGGGGGGTGGGGCCGGTGCACAGGGGAAGAAGCCAAAGACTCTCCCCCTGACTAACTGAACCAGGATTACCAGAAAGGGTCACCAGGCTTCTACTTATCCTTTTCTATAGCCGAATAATACTCCATTGTGTAAAAATCCAACATCTTTTGATGAAATTCAGGTATAAAAATTAAGATACGTAAATAGCTATACTCTCTTAATTTACTGATAAGAGATATACAGTATAATAATGTCTGTAAGTATAATATCATGTATACACCTTTTATGATACCAAAACATTATGAAAACAGTTTGCAATGTATTAATTTATCAAATCCATCTTGTCAAGGTATCTTAAAACTGTCTCATCGATATTTGTACTTCAATAAAACAAAAGTAAAATAAAAAAATAAAATAAAATATGCAGAACATTGTTTAAAAAAAATCTAACATCTTCATCTGTCCCTCAGTTGTTGTACATTTGGGTTGCTTCCAAGATTCAGCTATGACAAATTGTGCTGTTATAAAAATGGGTGCATATATTGCTGTGTTATGATGTTTTCAGTTCTTTTGGAAAAATGCTGGGTTGAATTGCACTTCCAATTCTAACTTTTTGAGGAGTCTCCACAGTGGTTTCCACAGTGGTTGTACCAGTCTTCACTTCTACTGACACTGGAGAAGGCTTCCTTTGTTCCCACAAGCCCTCCAGCATTTGTTATTGGTTGACTTCTTGATGATAGCCATTCTTTCTGGGGGTGAGATGAAATCTCAGTGTTGTTTTAATTTGAATTTCTTGAATGACCAATGAAGTTGAACATTTTTTCACATAATTATCTGTCATTTGATATCTTCCTCTTAGAAGTGTATATTCATCTCAGATGCCCATTTTTAAATTGGATTTTTGAATTTGAGGGGCCTGATTTTTAAATTCTCTGTATATTTTAGATAGAAGGATGTTGTGAGGGGGTACTTGGATAGAATTTTATCCCAGTTTGTGGGTTTTCTTTTTACTCTTGGTGATTTCTTTTGAAATGCAGACACTTTTCAAAAAGGTGAGATCCCAGTTGTTGATTCTTGGAAGTATTTCCCATGCAGTATGGTTTTTGTTCATGAACCCTCTACCTACATCTGTCTTCAACATTTCTACCTACTTTTGCCTCCAGGACACTTAGTATTTTTGATTTAATGTTTAAATCTTTAATCTATTTTGACTGTAGGTAAACATATGGTGACAGAGATGGGTCTAATTTTAGCCTTAAACACTAGGAAAGCCAGTTTTTCTAGCACCATTTATCAAAGAGCATATCTTTTTTCTTTGGCACCCTTGTCAAAGAGAACATGGCTGAGTGTGCTTGTAGTTGTGTCTGCATCGTTTAATCTGTTCCATTGATCCTTAGATCTGTGTTTTGGCCAATACCATGCTGATTTTATCACAGTGGTTTTGTAGTATAATTTTAAGTCAGGGATTGTGATTCTTCCTGCTTTTCCTTTGTTGTGTAGGATTGCTTTTGGGGCTGTTTGGGTTTCAAATGAATTTTAGGAATATTTTCTCTAGATCTGTGAAGGATGCTAGTGGTACTTAATTGGGATTGCACTGAATCTGCACAACAATTTTGGTAGTATGGCCATTTTCCCAACATTGGTTCTTCCTATCCAGGAGCAAGGAATATTTTTCCATTTTCTGAAATCCTCTTAGATCTCTTTTTTCAGAGTACTGTCACTTTTAACTATATAAATATTTTACTTCCTTTGTGAGATTAATTTCTAAGTATTTTACTTTTATGGATGATACAGTGAAAGGTGTGGTTTCCCTAATTTCACTCATGGTGTGTTATTTGTGTACAAAGATCCTATTAATTTTTGAGTGTTGACTTTGTGTCCTGTTATGTTCCTGAATTGGGTTATTAAATCTACAAGTCGTATGGTGGAGTTTTTGTGGTCTTCTATTGTAGAATATCATATCATCTGCAAATAATGATGATTTCACTTCTTTTCCTAATTGTTATTATTATTTCTTCTCTCTCCTCTCTCTCTCTCTCTCTCTCTCTCTCTCTCTCTCTCTCTTCCTCTCTCTCTCTCTCTCTCTGTCTCTCCCCCTCTCTATCATAGTACTGGGGATTGAACTCAGGACCCTGCTCTTGCTCTGGCTAGTGTTTCCAGAACTATATTGAACAAGAGCGGGGACAGTGGGCATCCTTGTCTTGTTCCTGATTTTACAGTGAAGGTTCTCAGTTTTTGTCCATTTAGTATGAAATTGGCCACTGGTTTTTTCATAGGTAGCTTTTATGAGGTTGAGGTAAAAACCATCTTTTCTGATTTTCTGTAGGGTTTTTATCCTGAATGAGTGCTAGGCTTTGTCAGAACTTTTGCTCCATCTTTGGAGATGATCATGTATTTTTTGTCTTTGGCTCTGTTGATGTGGTATATTACATGTATGTTTTTGTGTATATTAAACCATCCTTGTATTCCTTGGATGAATCCCTTTGGTTGTGATGTAAAATCTTCTTAATGATTTGCTGCATTGTTTGATGGTATTTTATTGAGGAGTTTTGCATTTATGTTCGTTATGGAGATTGGTCTGCAGTTCTCTTTATTGGTTGGGTCCTTCTCTGACTTTGGTATCAGAGTAATACTTGCCTCCTCAAATGAGTTTGGGAGAATTTCTTCCCTTTAAATTACATTGAAGAGTTTGAAAAGAGTTGACATTAAGTCCTCTCTAAATTTCTTGTAGAATTCAGCTGTGAATCTATCATGACATGAACTTTCATTTGTTGTTAGGTTTTTGATTACATTTTTAATTTCACTGACTGATATTAGGTTGTTCAGAATTTTTATATCTTCTTGATTCAGCTTTGGTTATATGTACCTAGGAATCTATCCATTTCTTCTGTATTTTCCATCTTGTGAGAGTAAAGATTTTGGAAACAAGTATTGATACTCTTCTGAATTTCTCTAGGCTCTGTAGTGATTTCACCTTTTTCAGTCCTCATTGCATGAGATTGGAGGGGCTGGGGAGATAGTTCAATAGAATAAATGCTTGCCTAGCAAGCAGAAGGGCCTGAGTCAATCCCCAGTTCCAATTTTATTTATTCTTTCAAAGAAGCAATTCATGATTCTTTGTATTGTTTTCCTTGTCTCCATTGCATTAATTTGGGCTCTGATCTTTCTTTCCTTCTTTTCTTTCTCTCTCTTTCTTTCTGTTTTATTGAAGAACAAATAGCATTGAGACAGTTTCAAATCAAATTAGCAGGACAGATTCAATAATACATTGCATATTGTTTTCATAGTGGTTTTTTGTTGTATAAGGTGCACATGTGATATTCTATTTACAAACACAATTAGAGCAGATGTCTCTAATCAATGAATTAAGAGAATGTAGCTGTATACTTATCTTTTTTTAAAAAAGTTGAGTTATAGTACAGTTTCAATAATTAATACTTTTTACATTGTTATCTTCCTAGTGGTTATCCATAGTACAAGAAGCTGACAGGATATCCTCTCCAAACATTACTAGTGCTAATCTTTCTTCTCATAGAATTATGCAGAAGTATTGCATATTTATCCTAACTGTACTGTTTATACAAAAACAGAATGGTTCTTCCCTTGTATCCCCTTTTTTTGTTTAGTCCTCTCAGAGATACGTATTCTACTGTCATTCAATTATTATAAGTACTTGAATTCAGCGAAACAATCCAACACAGTCCAGCAGTCCACAATAATAGTGGGTTATCTGGATAAGTTGTTGACTAGAGCCGTTTACAGCTCAGTTTATTATTATGGCCTTATTTTACATACCTCATTTTTATACTTTTCTTCTGGATGGTTAAGACAGAGATAAAGTGAGACCTATAAAACAAAAATGTAACTTTTGTATCTGATGAAGTCAGTCAAGTCCCCTCAGGGTTTATCCTGTAACCCCGTACCTCACTGTAGATCCTTTGTCAGTGTCAGTCATGTGGATGAGTCACAGCCATTGCTTGACCATTTTGCTCTCTGTGAGAGCCTGAGAGAATGTTTTCTTTCCATGTGACTCTCCTTAGGCACACTATAGCTCATCAATCACATTCCTCTGTGGCTCCATAATCTCCTTGATCAGAAAATTTGGGGCACAACTGAGTTCTATGATGTTACAGTACAGGTTCTCCTATGTCTTGAGTCTTCACTGACCTTGAAAGGCTAGGGCCAAAATGTTGGCTGAACTTGCAGCCCTTCCATTTCTCCAATTTTTGAGATGCAAACTTAGGTTGTTAAACCTCAAGAAGAGAAGCTGTTTAGTACCCTGCAACATATTCAGTTCAATTTACTGTCACTATCTGACTAAATTGTTTTTAGTTGTTGTTATATCTTTCTATTTGTGTTTCTTATGATTTGTTATACTAGGGAGACTACAATATTTGCACATGTGTGTTTGGTTTATTTCACTTATGAGTATATGTTCAAGTGGCATCCACTTGAATATAAATGGTTTAAATTTATCATTCTTTATAGCTGAGTAATACTCCATTATATAGAAATACCACGTCTTCTTCAGCCATACTCTGATCTTTATAATTTATTGTTTTCTTCATTCTTTAAGTTTGACTTGCTTTTCGAGGAGCTTGTGATGCAGTGTAAGTTTGTTTATTTGGGCTCATTCTGTTTTCTTCATGTGGGAACTTATTATAAATTTCCCCCTTGATATAGCTTTCATTGCATCCCACATGTTCTGAGTGTATCTGTTTTTATTTTTGATTGTAAATATTATTTATTTTTTTGTTTAATTTCATCTGTGAGCCATTGATTATTAGATAGAGTATTATTTCCTGGTGTTTATAGAGTAGTTACTCTATCTTTCGTCAGTAATTTCTAGTTTCATTGCACTATGGTCAGGTAATATGTATGAGATAAGTTTGATTCCTTTGCATTTACTTAAGCATGTTCTATGTGCTAGCACATGATTTATTTTGGAGAGCATCCCATATACAGCTGAAAAAAATATGTATTCTGACATTTTTGAATCGAACACTATGTAAAGATCTAAGTCCCTTTCTTCACAAGTTTGGTTTAGTTGTGCTATTTACTTGCTATTTGGTGCATAGTTGATCTATCTTTTTGTGTCATTGGGGTGTTATTTGGGCTCATTCTGTTTTCTTCATGTGGGAACTTATTGCCATAAATTTTCCTCTTGAGAAAGTTTTCATTGCATCCTACATGTTCTGGGTTGTATCTGTATTTGAGTTTGACTGTAAATATTGTTTAATATTTACAATTATATTATTTAGATTTTTTATATCTCTTAAAATTTGTCTTATATAGTTGGTTGTTACTTCTTAGGGTGCATATATATTTGTAGTTATTATCTCTTCCTCTTGCAATTTTCCCCTAACAAATATGTAGTGACCTTTGTCTTTTTTAATGGCATTTTGTTTGAAGTTGACATTGTCAACAATCAGAATAGCAGCCTCTGCTTTTTTTATGGGTTCCTGTTGTATGGAGTATTGTTTTCCATCCTTTGACTTCAGTCTATTCTTTTCTTTTTGAGTTAAATATGCTTCTTGTATGCAGCATTTTGTTGGATTTTACTTCTTGATCCACTCTGCCAGTCTGCTTGTTTTGAGTAGTGAATTGAAGCCATTTATGCTGATAGTTATAATTGATATGTATTGGCTTTTCTTTGTCATTTTGTTTTCCTACTGTAAGATCCTTACCTTTTCCCTTTGCTTAATTACCTGCTCTTCTTGGTGGTTCTCTTCTGTTGTTTGTGAAGTTGTATTCTCTTCTGTTGTTTGTTAAAAGTCTTTGTTTCTTTCTAAAATATCTGTTATTACTCTTTGTAGGGTTAGTTTGGTTGTCATGAATTTCTTCAGTTGTCATGGAAGTATCTAATTCCTCCATTAAATTTGATAGATAGTTTTGCAGAATACATTAGTCTGGGTTGAAAGTTGTTGTCTTTTAGGACCTCAGTTATCTCATTCCAAACTTCTTGATATAGTCATCTATGTTGAGAAATCTTCTATGATTCTGATGGGCTTTGCACCATAGGTGATCTTTTCTTTTTTCCTCTAGCAACTTTTAGTATTCTGTTGTTTTGCTCAGTTTCTGGGATTTTGGTTATTATGTGTCTGGGTGAAGATTTATTTTGATTATGGCTAGCTGGAGTTCTCTATGCCTCATTTCTCTATATATCAGATTCGGTTCTCATGGTTTGGAAATTTTCTGCTGCTACTTCTGTAAACATTCTATTTATGTCTTTTTGATAACACCAGCTATTTTGTTGATACTTATTAGTTTTTTAAATTATTTTTCTTTGCATCATCTTGCAGCTGTATTGTTTCTTATTTCTCATTATTTTTTGGAGATGTTTCCTTTTATGCTCACTAGCTGCAATGCTGTCTTCAAGATCTAAAATTCTATCTTCTGTTTCATTCAAGTTGTTTTGCCAGCTTTCAATGGAGTTCTTAATATCCTGGATATCAGTTTGAATATATTTCATGCATTGTAGTTCTTTTCTGTATCTGTAGTACTCATTTGATGTTTCCATCACTTTCCTATTCCCTTCCATTAAAAAAATCTGTGTCTCCCTTAGATGTATCAAGCAACTCTTTAATGATTGTTGTCATTCCGTTTTTTACTGGAGAGATTATTTCTGATCTGATTTCCTCCATAGTCTAGTGGAGTTGTTTCTTTACTTCAGTTGCTATTATCTCAGAAATTTCAGGTGTGTGACTCCCAAGTTCCTTTATGACCTTGTCTCCTGGACTTGCTCTGGGTGTGCTAGAGCTCTGAGATTATTTTTTGTTCCTTCCTTTTGTCATTTTTTAAAAAGCCCTAATGTTCTCTTTGACTCTGCAGCAATGGTAGATGGGGTAGGAGGTTGTTCTAAGGAGAGTGGGAGGGCAGGGTAGGTCTCCAAAGCTTCTGTTGTGTGTAGTTCAATGTGTCTTCCAACTCATTGAGGGGAGGGAGGCAAGCCACAGTCAAGAAGGATCCAATGATGATGAGTGCAGGCTGAAGTTCTGCAAGGCTGTCTTGATCCTGGATTGGTAGGGCTCCCCAAGGCTCCTTCAGGTCCCTGTGGTAGTCAGGTCTCTCTGGGGGTCTATAGGGTGAGGAGGGGCAACTGGGCTCCGTGGAACTCTACTGGATGGGTGGGACAAGGGCTGCCAAGTCTCCCCGGCAGTCTTCAGGGTGAGAAGAAGTGGCCAGGCTCTTCAGAGCTCAGGTATGATGGCTGGGTGGACAGGGCTTGCAATTCTTAATATCCTGGATGTCTGTTCAAACTTTTTTTATGCATTCTAATTCCTTCCTGTATTGTTTGTTTAGTGTTTCCATCATTTTTCTATTCTCCTCTATTTTTTCATCTGTATCTTTTGTAGATGTGCTGAGCAATTCTTTCATGATTGTTGTTATTCCTTTTTTGACCTGAGAGATTATTTCTGATCTTATTTCTTCTATAGCCTGATGGACTCATTTCTTTACTTCAGTTGCTATTATTTCAGAAATTTCAGATGTGTGATTTCTACTTTCTTCTATGACCTTGTCTTCTCAACTTGTTCTATGTGGGCTAGAGAACTGAGATTACCTTTTGCTCCTTTGTTTTGGCATTTTTGAAGCTCCAAGTGTTCATCCAGAGGCAGCAGTGGTGGAAAAGGGTGGAGTGTGGGTCAATAAGGTTCCTGCTACGGTGTGTGCAGTGAAGGTAGGGTTTACCAAGGCTCTCCTTACTGGTGTATGGGGGCTAGCCAGTCTACCCTCAGCAAAGTTTCTGCACAGGTGGTTGGCATGGGCAAGATTCACCATGGTTCCCCAGCTGCTCTGTGTCCACCTGCACTCTTAGATAGTGGGATAGTGCTTCAGCATATTCACTGTGCCTCCACATCAGTAGTGCCCATGGGCCAGATTCAGCAGGTGTCCATAACTTCCAGATGACTGCCTATATTCTCATTTTGTAGGAAATGGTGCCAGCAGATCTGCTGTGCCTCTGTGCTAGTGGCGCACATGGGCAGGACTGTCCAGGACCTGTAGCTGCCCACTGTCTGCCTACATTCTCAGACAGTGGGATATGGCACCAGCAAACCTGCCATGCCTCTGCATTGGTCTTGGGTGTGTGGGCTGGACTACCAGGACCCCATATCTTCCTGGTGTCCAACTAAGTTCTCAGATGGTGAGATAGAGCACCAGCAAATCCCTAAATGACACTTGTTAAATGATTGAAGACTAACCTGTTTATTTTTTTACTCATTTTTCTATTATATCACATTTCTTTTTTATTGATAGAAACTCTTTATATATTACTAATATTAACTTGTTTTTTGGTCTACATGTTGCAATTGTTTTTCCTATTTACTTGTCCTGATTATTTATTTGCCATCTTTTATTATTCATTTCTTCTTTATTTTATTTATTTATTTGGTACTGGAGATTGAACTCAAGACCCTGTGCTTGCCAGGCAAGTGCTTATTTTACTGAATTGTCTCCCCAGCCCTCATTTATTCTTTACCTGAGAAAATTCCCAAAGCAATAGCTAAAACTGTGACACCATATTGTTGTTAAAATTTGTACTTCAGAAAATTGGTAATCATAATTTAGATATACAGAGGAAATATGATGTATACAATATTAAGTCTCACTAAGTTAATCTAAACATGAAAAGTATCAACAAGGGAATTAGTTGTTTTGTTCATACTGTGGTACTTTAAAATTATAATTTCCCTTTAGGTATATTTATAATTGGAAAAGAAGTAGTTGGGATTTTCATATTTATTAGATTGACATTTGGGAAAATGAATTTTTACTCCATCTGTATCAAATGAATCCTAATGAGTGAAGTGGCTCTGGGCTAAAGAAACTATAGTGACTTCTTCATTTTGTTTTTATGTTTTAAATGCCTTTTGTGATCCCATTTATTCTAATCCTGCTTAACTGAGTCCCACCTGATCTTTCTCAAGGTCTCTAACCCTTTTTGATCTCCTAATGAATTCCTCAGAGAGACTGTATGACAGACACTTTATTTCCTAGAAGTGAGAGTCCCAAAAGTTTTGGGTATTCATTTTACCCTGAGTTCTCAGAAAGATGGTCATATTTCTAGTCCAAGAGGTCTAGTCAGGATTGATCTAAGCCTTCGGATAGGTTCTCAAAGTTTGGTATTGGTCAGGAGGAATAGCTAACACAGAAATTGCTGTTCTCCACCCCCAGAGTACCTCATTCAATAATAAGTTTGGGCTGCAGTGTTCTTGTTTTTTGTTTATTTATTTATTTGGTACAGGGTCTTGTTACACAGCTCAGACTTGAAGTGATCCTCCTGTCTCAGCCTCCTTAGTGCTGGGATTACTGGCATGTACTACCATACCCAGTTTCAGTGGCCAGCATGGTGCACCTAGGGTTCCAGGACTGGTACAGCATGTGGTACCGAGCACTGAACTGGGATCCTTGCACTTGCTTGGCAGGTGCTTAGACTGCTGAGCTATCTCCCCAGACAGGCTGCAGTGTTTTGGTGAAGCTTTTATATGGCATTGATGATGATGGTCTATAAACCACACTTTGAACACCACTGATCTAAGCTAGTCATGATCATCAATTTTTCTCTTCCCATAATTTGTTCATACATAAACAAGTGCCCCAAGCCTAGCCAATGGGACTTGTGAGAAGTTTTATGTAGAAGGGCTGTTTTACTGGTAAAAATAAATGTCTCCTTCTTTACTGGATGCATCTTTGTCTTCTGTAACATCTGGAAGATCTGTAATCATCTTGTTTATTTTTTAATTTAATTTTTTTTGGTGGAATCAGGGATTGAACTCAGGCCCTTGTGCTTGTCAGGGAAGCGCTTATTCCACTGAACCATCTCCCTGGCCCCTGATTTTTTATTTTTTAAAGTATACAAAATAGTGGCAAAAAATAAAACAGTATATACAAAATTTCATTAAACAAAGTAACAGGAAGTCAACAGCAGTTGCTGTATTGCATGATATTATCTTCAAATTAGTTGTTTAGCTTACCTGATGTAAATGTGCAAGACTAGTTTAAAGAAAAAAACAAAAAGAAAAATCAATAACATAAAGGTTGTAAAATTCAAAAGAATTAAAATATAAGAATAAAACAAAAAACATTCAAGCACTGACTGCTTTCTGTAGTCATTTTGTGAGTAGGAGGAAGAACAATCCTCATGTACTGAGCATTGCAAGATGAGTGAGAGAGTGCACAGGATCTCAGTTGTTGGTGATATAATTGGGTCACAAGAGAACCAACCCTGGAACCAGCTTAATCCTGGCCTCTTTTGTAGATATAGTCATAAGCACTTTGTTGAGTTTTATCATTAGGTGGTATTAAATACGGAACAGCATAAAGTTTATAAAATATAGAGAACAATAACATATGAGAACTCAGTCACAGAAATCTCAGCTAGAGAACATGTTTCCATCACCTTTGGGTTTCTCAAATACTATTTGAAAAATGCTGATTATTTGTAATCCAGCTAAACTGTGTCAGGTCTCACTTTCTTCCTTGCTTCAATACCCTCTCCTTGGTAATAAAGTTAATAAAGGTAATGGGGACCTGCCTTAATAACCTTCCTACCCCCAACATAATTTTCTTCTCCCTGAATTTTGTGTATGTCATTCCTTGGGGCGGTGGCCAACCTGTAACACCCAGCTGAGTTGCATCAGTGTGGTGCTGTGTGTGGAGGGTCCACCTGAGGACTGCTGCCAATAGTATAATGTTGGCTGTGGATGCTCCCGGAGAAGCTTGTCATGCTCACTCTCAGGACATGAACGTGTGTGTTCTCATGACTGGAGGAGCTCAGGACCTCCTGTTGCTGAGGGTGGCTGTGGTTCTTTTCAGGGGAGCTTTGATTCTTACACTGAGCATTGCTTCCTGGCTCCAGTGCCGATCCCGCAGTCTGCTGACACAGATCCTTGGTCCCCCTGGCAGAGACTTTCTGCCATCCACCATTGGCCTTTAGGTTTTCCCAGGGCAGATCCTTGGTACAGACTCACATGAGACATTGTTGTGGCTCTAGGCCTCCAGCCAGACTCATGGAGGACATTGTCATGGGCTTAGGTTTTGAGCTGGACTTGTGCAGGTCATTGTCATGTGATTCAGGCCCTGAATTCTTTGGATCTCTAGTCTGTAGACAGATCTGCACTCATTCGCATTTGACTCTTTGGGTGAAAGTTATAAATAATCTTATAAACTGTGCCCTGTGTTAATGTTAAATCCTTTCCCGCATAAATGTTGATTAAAACACCTGGACTTAAAAAAATGTATCTTTTACCATGTATCATTCTTAAAGTTATGCATGTATTATTTAGTTTTGTTTGGCCTTCAATGTCATATAAATGGAATCATACAATATGTATTTTTGAACTATTTATTTTTATCAGTAAGTTCCTCAGATTCACTCATGGTCTCATTGTTCAATTTATTCACTTGCACTGATCCATGGTAGAACATAGCCTGGATATTCCACTAATCAATGCTTCAATTGTTTCTAGAGTTTTCTGTTATTTCTTTCTTTCCTGCAGTGCTAGGAATTGAACTTAGGGCCTTTTGCACATACATGGTAGGCTGCTGCCATGCTACGGAACTTACGCTCCACCACTATGATTTTTGTGGAGTACATGTGGGAGTGTTTCTCTACAGCAGGGATGTGTTTCATTACAGTATTGAACCAGAGGTCAAAAGTGTGGAGATACTGTTTTCTCCTGGCCTTTCTCTGGGCTGGGCTTGGGCAAGGAAGTGAGCACAGTTTCATATATTTATTAGGTATTTGGCTTCCTCCTCTATGAAGTGTTTGGTCAATTTTTGAACTCTATTAGATTTTTTTTCTACTATACTATGCAAATTTTTCTTAAGATATAACTTAAATATAAGTCCTTTCATAGTCATAAAGTACACATATTAATTAGTTTAGATTTATTTTTGAATAAATATAATTATTTAGATTTATCATTTTATTTTGTCTTATGTTGAATAAAATTTATAAATTTTAAATTATTTAGTGTTATGGTTTGTTTCAATGTCTCCTCAAAGTCTCCTGGGGTCAGGGGTGGGGGCTTTCCAGAGGTTGTTGGGTCTTAAGTGTGTGATATTGGAATTACGTGTCTGGGATCAAGGGTGAGTGATTACTAAATCAGTCCACTGATTGCTTTGGAATAGCTGTGGGTGTGCTTAATGGGAAGTCCCAGCTGGGTATGAGTGCTATCCACCCTAAGGATGTGTTGCCTAGATAGAATATAAGGTGCGGAAAGAGGGGTGCTGTTATCACTTGTTGCCTGCTACTTACCACTTTGCTGGCTTGCTGCCTTCTGCCCACTATGACCTGTCTCGCCTCTATGGTGCCCTTCTGCCATGGCACCCTGCCTTGTAGCCAGCCAACTATGAACTGAAACCTCTACAAACTATGAGGTACGATAAACCTTTTCTCCTTTACTTTGGATGCCCAGTATTTTGTCTCAGCAATGAGAAATTAACCAAGACACTTAGATTTATTATTCTTTTACTTTATGGCTTGGGTCTTTGTGTTTTATTAAATCCTTATGTACTTTGAGTACATATCGTGTTCTGCTTATTGTAGGTTATTACCTTTTTGTAGCTAAGTCTATAATCTATCTGAAACTGGCATGAGGCAGAAGGCCCAATATATTACTGTATTTTAAAATGTAGGAGGGCTAGCCAGATAGCTCACTGAACTATGCATCTACTTAGGCAGAGTACAGTGACCAGAGTTTGATCCCCAACTTGCTGTGCCGCCCCCACCCCTGGGGCAAACTGAGATGGCGATTGAGACTGGATGTGTTGGCTCTTGGGAGGCTGAAAACAGAAGAATCACAAGTCTGATCTGTGTAGTGATACCCTGTAGTCTCTGTAGACTTTGTCCTGAATACATGAAAAAAATAAATAAAATATAGGTAGTCAGTAAGTATCCTAGGAGAATTTACTGTCCAGTTTATCCTTGCCATTGATCTGTACTACAGCTTCATCATATGAAGCTTCTTTATTTGGGAAACCTGTTTATCCTCACATCCATAATTATTTTAAAGTCTTTTTTTAAATGTGGAACTGGGGACTGAACTGAGGCCATTGTGCTTGCCAGGCAAGCACTGGTTCTACTGAGCCATCTCCCCGGCCCCTTAAAGTCTTATAATAATTTTTATATTCAGAAAGACTAGGCCCCTTTCTCTAACTTGTTCTTTTTTTTATTAGTTCCTTGCCTATTCTTAGCTCTTTGCTTCTATCTATCATCTATCTATCTATCTATCTATCTATCTATCTATCTATCTATCTATCATCTATCTATCTTCTGTCTCTTTTATAATGCAATCCCTTTCATAGTAACTCAAATTTATTGAGTATTCATACTACATTATATAAAATTACATCTCATTACTGAAGACTTTTAGTTTATCCTTGGCCACCTCAATGCAGTTGTAACATTAGGTTGGTTCATTTAGATACTGTGGCTCCCTGTGGGCAGACATACAGTCTTTACATTCAAATGTTAATGCATACAAAGCAACAAGGCATTGCTCAATGAAACAGCAGTAGTCTCTGAAAATTAGGCTTGGTGATTAATTAATTACAGATGATTAAAATTATGTCTCAGATTCATACTTGTCCACTATTTAATATCTCAACCCTAACATTGCACATGTGAAACAATAATTAACAGGTAAAAATACTCAACTCATATAGTAGTATTTCAGATAAATTTATGCTTGAGCAAGAAAGTCACAGGAGACTGTACAGCTGCAGAAGCCTGCAGTGATTTATATTATGGTTTGTGTCCAGGTGTCTCCCCAAAGCCTCATGTGGTCATGGGGCAGCTTCTGCAGTTTGTGATTGATTATAGAGGGTGTGGGTGCTGCACCCACCCTGGGGCAGGTAATTTGCATTACAGTGTAAGAAGAGGGGCGCCTGAGCTGCTGCCACCCCTTTTTCTCTCTTGTTCTTTGCTGCCACTATGGAACAGCTGCTCTCTACCATGTGCCACTCTGCCTTGGAGCCAGCTGAGTATGGACTCTACTAACTGTGAGCTAAATAAATCTTTCCTGTCTTTGTTTTGGGTTTCAGGTATTTGTTCCAGCAAGGAGAGAAGAATAACTGGGACAGTTTACAAAAATTGCAAAGTAATTTAAAACGGTTTGAAAATATGCATTTCTTATAGACTAGCACTGCACACACAAATGTAAACATTATTTCCTATATAGATAAAAAGGCAACTTAACCAGGCATCTTGGTATATACCTGTAATCCCAGCCCTGGGGAGGCTGAGCCAGGAGGATCACTGTGAGTTCTAGCCTAGCCTGAACTGCATGGTAAAACCTTGTCTCAAAAAAAGACAAGAAACAAAATTAGGAAGCATAAAATAGTGGAGATTTCAGAAGTCTGGATGTTTTTCTTTCAATGGCTATTAGTGGCAATGTCTGAAATCTGACATACTGAAAGGACTCATAATTTAAAGAAATAACCATTGTCTCTACAGGTTTTTAAAAATATTTATTTACTTTTTATGTATTTAGTACAAGGTCTATAGGGTCTCACTATGCAAATAAGACTCGTAGTGATTCTCCTGTTTTTAGCCTCCTAAGCGCTGGAATTACAGGTGTGCGCCACCATGCCCAGTCTCATCGGTCTCAACATGCCCCGGGAAAGGCCCAGCATGGCACACTCGGGATCAAGCCTTGTCTACAGGTTTTTAAACAATAAGTTATATCTTGCTAACCACTTATTTTGTACAATATGATGACAACTTTGAATTAAAAACATCACAATAAGCTGTAAATATTAACGATGCTGTCGGACTCTGACTGGACAGAGAAGAAAAAAAATTCCCTGCATACAGCCACTGGCTATAGCTGCCCAGACCTTGGGATAACAGGGAGCCAGAGCTTGCCAAGGGACTGAACAAGCATCTGCCCCACACAGCTGCAGCTACAAGATCAAGTGTTCCAAGACTCCCAGATCCCCACCCCTAGATATTTCCATTCCTCCCTGCCAAACCCCTCCCCTACTCTAACACCCCTATAAAATTCTCCCCTGCCTGTCCCTCAGGACCAATGGTCTTTTCGCCATTAGCCCACCTGCACTGTGCTTATTGCTTCCATTTCATCTGACTTATTTGTGACACAATTTACTCTAGCAGATGCAAAATTCTCTTTGGACTTTGTTTGTGCTAAAAGAGTGATACTTTAGGACTTACATTTTTCTGTTCTCCAAGGGAAAATATGGGGTATGTTAAAATATGCAGCACACCATTTTTGTTCATGTACAACACTGGTAGAATAAAAATGTCTCTTAGAAGTGCTAGCTGTAGCTTCTGGTTTTACCAGCTGCACACTCTAGGACAGGTAAAAATCTTTCTCGGGTGTGCAAACTGACAGGGTAGCTTTTATCTACCTCCCTAAAGGTAGGCCTCAGGAGAATTCACTTAAGATGCGGTAGGTTTAATAAAGTTGGAGTGCTGGCATTGTTGATTTGGTAACAATTCTTTGGACCCAGCTTGGAGCTGCCACACACTTGTATACTAAAGCAGCTGCCACGATGCTTTTTTTGTAAGTCTTTCCATGCACTGGAATTTTTCTGTTAATAAGCCACGTTCAGTCATAAAGGCTGTTATTAACATTTACCTGTGTTTTTCTATTTTGCAGAAAGATTCTAAGAATGCACAGTTGTTCTATCATCCTGCTAGATTTCAACCTTGTTCCTTTCCTACAACTCTTTCATCTTCCAAGTCACATTTGTTACCAACCAGAATCATTGGAACATCATTGAAGACTGTGTCTCAGATCAAAAAATCATTACTTGTGGACCATGATGAGATAAACTAAAGCAAAGCCTTGTCCAATGTTCATGTGTATATCCCCCTTTGCTGTAAATTGTATCCAAGATTTTAAATGTACTGTGATTTACATTGACTTCATCTTGGCTTCTATAAGAATCTATCACTGGATCATATTTTTAAAAAAATTGTTTGAATGAATTATACAGTCAGAGCAGAGCTTCCAGCCCCCACCGAGCCAAGAGTGACTATGGTAGTCCAATGCATGATGCCAGCTTGTCAGAACTGAGCGCTTCTCACTCATTCACTGAGTCTCCACAGCCAGCGTTGTCCTGTGCCCCTGGTGCCACTATGGTCCTGCCCATGTTGCTGCTCCTCAGGCTGGCTTGTGTGCCTGACTTTGGATGGCATAAATTTAAAAAAAGATTTTATATCATCATACTACAGGTCATACCATAGTAATACATGCATATGCATGTTTATAGCAGCACCTGTCACAATATCTAAGTTCTAGAAATAGCCTAGGTGCCTATCAACATGAATAAGGAAAATATGGCATATATACACCATGGGATATTACTGTGCCATAAAAGAGGATGGAATCATACCATTTGCAAAGAAATGGATGGAAGTTGAGGGCATAATGCTAAGTGAAACAAATTAGACACAAAAAGTTAAATTCTTTCTTTCTTGTTTGCTTGCTTTCTTTTCTTCTTTCTCTCATCCCAGTTGTTTCTTCTCTTTGAACAGATTCTGTTTCACAGTATCTATTGTATCTTTCAGATTTCATTTACTCTGAGGTTCTAGGGAGACAATATGATGTTTACACACAAGGATCTAACTTATTCCACTTAAGACTATGGTCTCTAGTTGCATCAGTTTATCAATTAAAAACCTCAAGTTCATCTTTCTTTATAGCTGAGTAATACTCCATTGTACAAAAATACCACATCTTTTTTTATATATTCTTTAGTTTATGGGCATTTGGGTTGTTTTCAAGATTTATCTATAACAAATTGTGCTGTTATAAACAGGTTCACATATATGGCTGTGGTATGATGTTTTAAGTTCTTCTGGAAAAATATCCAGGAGGAAACTAGGGACTGGGTTGAATGGGACTTCTAACCCTAGTTTTTTGAGGAATTTCCACACTGATTTCTGTAGTGATTGTACCAGTTTGCACTTCTACCAACAGTAGAGAAGGATTCCTTTTTCTCCACATCCCTGCAAATATTTGTTATTGGTTGATTTCTCTCTCTCCCTCCCTCCCTCTCTTCTTCTTTCCTTCCTTCTTTTTTTTTTTTTTTTTGTATTTAGTCCAGGGTCTACAGGGTCTATAGGTCTTACTATATAGATTGGACTTGTAGTGATTCTCCTGTTTTTCAGCCTCCCAAGAGCTGGGATTACAGGTGTGCACCATCATTCCCAGTCGCAGTTGCTGTCTCAGCATGCCCCGGGGGCGGGGCTGGTATGGCATGCCAGGCATTGAACCCCAGCCACTGCACTGTGCCTAAGCAGGCACTTTAGTCCAATGAGCTATGTGGTTGGCCTCATTGGTTGGTTTCTTGATGATAGCCATTCTTTCTAGAGTGAAATGGAATCCTGCTGTTGTATTTTTTTCCATATAATTATTTGCCATTTGTATTTCTTAATATGAGCAATATATATATATATATATATATATATATATATATTTATTTATTTATATATATGGGATAGCTTGGATAATTGTACTACTGATCTTTACTTGTCTATTAAAGGAGCAGTTAATGCTTAATTTTTTTCTCTCTCGCTTTTAAGTTTTTGACCAATTTTTGCATGCTCATGCCTGATAATCTGAACAACAAATTTGAAGATAACAATATGCAATATAAAAACCATTGTTGAGCCAGGATATAACTCAGCGGCATGAGCGCCTGCCTGGAAAGTACAAGGTCCTGAGTTTGATCCCTGGTATTGAAAAAAATTGTCAAATTCCCAAAGGAAGTTAAATATCACAGGGAGTTCTCATATGAAAACCCTAAAATATAAATGAATAAGTAGGTGAAATAAAAGAGAGATGATAGAAAATAAGAAGACAGACTTTTTTGGAGATGAGGAAAGATGAGGAGGAAGGTGGAAAGGAGGAGGGGGTAAAAGGATTGAAAATAATCAAGATATATTGTAGGCTGTACCAATTTCCCTGAAATAAATGTCACTATTATTATGTATTATAGATACATACTAATAAAAAAAAACATAGAAAGAAAATGCTCCAAAAATAAAAAGATTGAACTATAACATATTATAGATATTTTAGAACCAGCTGAAGTTCTAAAAAGGTTGTTGGGATTTGATTAGAATTATGTTGAATCCATAGATTAATTTAATGAGAATTAACATCTTTAAGGTACTAAATTTTCTAATCCATGAAAATAATTTTTAGTCACCTTTTTAAAATGAAGTTTTATAACTCAATGTATTACACTTATTTATTGTTAATAAATAGAAATGCAATGGATTTTTCTACTTTGATTTTGTGCTGTTCACTTTTACTAAACTTTTGTTAATTATATATAATGTATTTATTTTAAGTAGACAATAACATCATGTATAAGCAGAACTATTTCTTTTTTCTTTTTATGTATTTGGTATAGGAGCTCATACACAGCTTGGTCTCCTAGTGAGCCTCCTGTTTTCAGCATCTCCAGTCCTAGAGTTATAGGCATGTGCTACCATGTCTGGTCTTGGCTGGCTTAGTGCACTCAGGGGTGGGGCTGGCATAGCATGTGGTGCTGGGGATCAGACCCAGCCCCTGTACTTGCCTAAGCAGGCGCTTAGTCAATTGGGATATCTTGCCAGCCCTAGGACCATTTCTTTCTTCCTTTTGATTCTTGAACATTTCCTTTGCTTTTCTTGCTTTCCTACATCATATCCAGCCATTGTTGACACAGAATGGAAATGACAGAAATTCTTATCTTGTTTCTAAGTTTAATGTGCATAGTTTTGGTGCTTTTTCACCAATGTAATTGTTTCCATAGGTTTTTTATGGATATCTTCTACTAGGTTAAGAATTTATGACTTGCTAAATTTGTTACTTTGAGATTTATGAAACATTTTTTTCCTATGTCTTTGGGGTGATAAAATATATTTGTACCATTGATCTTTAATGAGTTGAATCATATTTAAATTTTGTAAAGTTCAATCAACTTTTCAATCCTAGAGTAAAAATTACTTGCTTGTATTTTCTTTTTCTGCACTGTTAACTAATATGTTCTTCAAGATATTTGTGTCTGTGTCCCTGAGAATATTGGATTATTGCTTTTGTTTCTCCTCTGTCTCTTGCCAGGTGTTAGAATCAAGTTATTTTTTTTTTTAATGACTTAAAATAGAATGACTTGGTTTGAATCACTTGAGTCCCTGCCTCACCAGTCCATGACATCTTCTCCCTGTCTGGGTGCACGGATCAGTTAGGACCACTCCTATCTGGGGGAGCCTCATATTTAAACATAGCTTAATCATATCTGCAAAGACCCTTTCCACAGAAGGTCACATTCATGAGTATTAGGGGTTAAGAATTGAGCATATCTTTTTTCGGGAACAGAGCACACCTGATAATACTGGAAACCATGCATATTTAAATTACCAAAGTCTAGAATTGGACAATATCTTTATCATTCTTTAGACACAGAAATATTTTAAAAATGTCTTATGCTTTCAGTCTCACTTTAGGAGTCACTGATGTGTAGTTCTTAACCACAGGGCCACTTTCTTTATGCTGCTCACTGTCCCTATTAGTTTAGTTTGAAGCATACTTGCCACCCCCCTTGCTTGTCAGTCTGCTGTCTTCTTGTCTGCACGGTTGCCACCGAGCAGTCAGCTAGCTCACACCTAGTTGCCCTTCCTTTGTAGATTATCTACCTTTCTTTTGTGTAGTTTTTTTAAAAAAAAGATAATTAGCATTTAATTCATATTTTATAGTTTCAGTATGCCTTGTTTAGCTATGTTTAAATGTTTATTTAAAATCCATTGGAATTCTTGAATCCATGGGTTGATATATGTATAGGAATATTTTTTTAGTAGTACTAGGGGTCGATATTAGGGAGCACTGAGCTCTGTCTCCAGCTTTGCAAAAATTTTAAGATTCACCCCTCCAGATCCAGCCCAAGCCCAGGCCTGGTGAGTGTATGGGAGAGCTTCCGGGCTCCCCTGTGCCTGCTGGACCTCTCTGGATCCAGCCCAGGCTTGCCTTGTGAGTGAGACCTTCCTCCATGCTCTTGGGACCCCTCCACCCCTCCAAAGCCAGCCCAGGTGGCTTGAGTGAGACCTTTCTCTACACTCTCAGGACCCTTCCACCCTTCTCTATCACCATGCTCTAAGCTAAAGCCAAAATGGATTAAAGATCTAAACATTAAAACAGAAATAATCTCCTGGAAGAGAAAGTAGGAAGAACTCTTGAAGACATAGGGGTAGGCAAAGAGTTCATGAACAAAAATCAGATCGCATGGGTAACACTTGAAAGAATTAACAACTGGGATATCTTATTGAGAAGTTTTTGTATGTCAAAAGAAATTACCAACAAAGTGAAAAGACAATCCACAAATTTCAAAAAATCTTAACTAACAAGTACTCAAACAAAAGTCTGCTTTCTAGAATTTATAAAGAACTATAAAACATTAGCGCCCCCAAATTTAAAGACTCAATCCAGAAATGGGCATTTGAAATGAACACACACATTAAAGAAGTGGATAAATATATGAAAAAATGTTCCACGTCACTAGCCATCTGTGAAATGCAAATTAAAACAACACTGAGATATCATCTCACCCCAGAAAGAATGGCTATCATAAAGAAATCAACAAACAACAAATGTTGGAGAGGATGTGGGGAAAAGGGAACCCTTTTCCACTGCTGGTGGGAATGTAGACTGGTGGAACCATTATAGAAATCAGTGTGGAGACTCCTTAAAAAACTAGGACTGGAAATCCTGTTCAAATCAGCTATCTACCTACTGGGAATTTTCCCAGAGGAACTGAAAATGTCATATCATAGTGATATATGTGTACCTATGTTTATAGCAGCACAATTTGTGATAGCCAAATCTTGGAAACGACCAAGATGTCTGTCACATGAGGAATGGAGAAAAAGATGCGGTATTTTTATACAATGGAATATTACTCAGCCATAAAGAATAATAAAGTCGTAGCCTTCATATTTAAGTGGATGCCACTTGAAGATATACTCATAAATGAAATGCACCAGACCCACATGTATAAATATCATATAGTCTCCCTAGTATAAGAACTCAAAAGAAGAAATAAAAATAGAAAGGTATAACACAATTAAAAGGAAATCAAGAAATTGAGGATTAGACAATGAAGAGAGGGCAAGGAAAAAAGCTAGGAAATGTGACAGGGAAGCCATACCTTTATGTATACAAAATGGGTAAGACTATGATCTTGAGAGTCTTCAGCAGGTTTTTGAAACTAGCAGTTAATTGGTCGGATTCTCACCCTGACTGTTACTTTAAAGGGAATAAAAAATTAAAAAGAACATTTAAAATGATACAGAATTTCAACAGAAGATGATAGGAAATTAACATATTGCGAATTGCTAACTTCAAAGTAGTTGTTCTGATTACCAGATAATAGGCATGCAAAACTGATCTAAAAATTAAGCATAAACTGTTCCTTTCAATAAGGCAACAGAAATTAATATATCTATATCTATATACTTGTTTTCTTTTCCCATTCCTACTTTCTCCTTTTGAACTGTTTCTTCCCTTTCACAACATGTATTATATACTTTGGATTTTATTTACTCTTTCATTTCTTATGTTAGGGAGACAATAGGATGTTTACACACGTAGGTCTAATTTATTTTACTTATGAGTATTGTCTAAGGTTGCATCCATTTCCTGTAAAAGCCTGGAGTTTATATTTTTTTATAGCTGAGTAAGACACAATTATATAAAAATACATAGTTTTTATTCATTCCTCAGTTGATGGGCTTTTGGGTTGTTTCTAAGATTTAGCTATGACAAACTGCAGTGCTATAAACATAGGTGCACATATATCACTATGATCTGACATTTTCCATTGTTCTGAAAAAATCCCAGAAGAGGAACAGCTGGGTTGAATGAGACCTCTAATGCTAATTTTTTGTGAAATCTCCACACTAATTTCCACAGTGGTTGTACCAGTCTACACTGCGCCCCATTGTGGAGAAGGGTTGCTTTCCCCATGCAGCTCTTCCAGCATTTGTTATGGTCGATTTCTTGGTGATAGCCATTGTTTCTGGGCTGAGATGGAATCTCAGTGTTGTATTAATTTCCATTTCTCAAATGACCAATGATATTGAACATTTTTTCATATAATTATTTTCCGTTTGTATTTCTTCATCCAAGAAGTATATATCATCTCAGACACTCATTTTTGACTGGGTCATTGAATTTTGGGTACTTAATTTTTCTTTAATTCTTTATATGCTCTGCATAGAAGTCCTTTGTCAGAGGGATAGTTGGCTATAATTGTTCCCCAATATATGGGCTTTTTTTTTTTTTAAACTCTGTTAGTGATTTCTTTTGATGTGCAAATACTTTTCCAAAAGGTGTCTCAGTTTTGGTTTTTTTGAAGTAGTTCCCATAAAGTTTGCTTTCTTAATTTTTTTTTGGCAGAACTGGGGATTGAACTCAGGCCCTTGCACTTGCCAGGGAAGTGCTTATTTTACTAAGCCATCTGCCCAACCTCCACAAAGTTTACTTTTTGTTCTTGAACTCTCTGTCCACCACTATGTCTTCAAGATTCTTTTCTACTTTCTCTTCTAATAGACTCAGTGTTTCTATTTTAACATTTAGTTATTTGATCCATTTTGACTTTAGTTTAGTGCATGGTGATAGACATAGGTCTGGTTTTAATATTTGGCACATGGACAGCCATTTTTTCCCCACCATTTAGTAAAGAGGCTGCCTATCTTTCTCCCACTGAGCATGTTTGTCCCCTTTGTCAAGTATAAGGTGGCTGAATGTGTTTAGGGTTGTGTCTGCATTTTCTAATCTGTTCAATTGATCATGGGGTCTATTTTTCTGTGCCAGTACCATGCTGATTTTGCCACAATAGCTTCGCTGTATAATTTCAAGTCAGGGATTGTGACTATTCCTGCCTTGCCTTGGTTGCTCACAATTGCTTTTCCTGTTCTTAGTCTTTTTTTACTTAATTTGGTTATTAAGTCTAAAGGTCCTTTTGGAGTCTTCTATGTAGAGTATCATGTTATCTGTGTATCATGTTATCACTTCTTTTTCAATCTTTATCCCTTTTATTTCTCTCTTGTCTAATTTCTTTGACTAATGTTTCCAGAACTATATGGAATATGAGTGGTGACAGTGGACAACTTGGTCTTGTTCCTGATTTTATAGTGAAAGCTTTCAGTTTTTGTCCACTTACTATGACATTTGCTCTTGGTTTGTCATGGGTGGCTTTTAGAAGAGTGAGGTAAAAGTCATTTATTCTGACATTGTATAATTTTTTTTATCATGAGCAAGTGTTGGATTTTGTCATAAGCATTTTCTATATCTCTTGAGATAATCATGTGATCTTTGTCTTTGGATCTGTTCATATGGTGCATTAAATTTATTTATTTACATACATTAAGCCATACCTATATTCTTGGGATGAATCCCATTTGGTCTTGGTGTATAATCTTGATGATTTGCTGCATTCTGCTTATTAGAATTTTGTTGAGAATTTTTGCTTCTATGTTCCTTAGGGAGACTGGTCTGTTGTGTTCTGTTTTGATTCAGTCTTTCTATAGTTTTGGTATCAGGGTAATACTTGCCTCCAGGAATCAGTTTGAGAGAATGGCTTTCCTTTCAGTTTCATTGAAGAGTTTGAGAAGAATTTGCATGGAATGTTCTCTAAATTTCTTCTATAATTCATCTGTGAATCCATGAGGATCTGGGCTTTTCTTTTCTTTTTTATTTTGGTGGTACTGGAGATTGTGGTACTTGCCAGAAAAGCATTTATTCTACTGAGCCATTTCCCCAGTACCTGGGCTTTTCTGTGTTGGTGATTTTTTTCCCAATGTCTTTAATTGATAAGGGACCTATTTAAAATATGTATATCTTCTTTATTTAGGCTTGGTAGTTCTCATATATCAAGAAATCTGCCCAATTCTATGGTTTTCAACCTTTGAGTAAAGATTTTTGAAGTATAGATTGATGATCTTCAGAATTTCTCTAAGATCTGTAATGATTTCACTCTTCATTCCTCAGTTCATGAATTTGAGTCTTTTCTTTCCTTTTTTTTGGTAAGGTTGGCTAGGGGCTTATCAGTTTTATTTAGTTTTTCAAATAACTATCTCTTTGACTCATTCATTTTTTGTATTATTTTCTTTTTTTGTGATACTCTCCATTGTATTAATTTGTCTTCTGATCTTTTTAGTTTCTTGCCTTCTTTGGGCTTGGTTTGCTCTTCTTTTTCTAGAAACCTGAGTTGTAGCATTAAATTTCATAGCTAGTTTTGTAGGGTACATCAATTTGGATTGTCTGTTGTTTTCTTTCATGATCAAAATACTTAACTGCAAGCTCTTTTTGACTTTATCATTTGCGTTGAGAAATCTGCCATGATTGTGATGGTCTTTCAATTATAGGTGATCTGATTCTTTTCTTAACAGCTTTCAGTATTCTGTTCTTTTGCTGAGTTTCTGGGATCTTGGTTATCTTATGTTTGGATGTAGATTTATTTTCGTCATGGCTAATTGGAGTTCTATATGCTTCATTTGAGCATATATCAGATTCTTTTCCCTGCTTGGAAATTTTCTGCTATTCTTTCCACAAATAGTTCTTTTCTATCATTTGTGTTTACTCCTCCTGTTGCATTGCCACCTGTAACTCTTATATTGTTTTTTCTTCACATCATCTTGCAGTTGTTGAATTGCTATTTATTTTTTCCTTGTTATTTTAAAGAGACCTTCCTTTTCTGCTCACTAGCTTCAGGGCTGTCTCCAAGGTCTGAAAGTCTATATTAAATTTGGTTCAAGTGCTTTTGCCATCTTTCAATGAAATTCTTAGTTTCCTGTATATCCGTTTGAATGTGTTTTGTGCATTCTAATCCTTTCCTGTATTATTTTTATATTTTATTGTATTTTTTATTTATGCTTTCTTTAGGTATGCTGAGCAATTTTTCCATTATGGTTGTCATTTCTTTTTTTTTAACCTGTGATACTATTTCAGATCTTCAGATCTTCTATAGCCTGTTGGAGATGCTTGTTTACTTTAGTTTCTATAATTTAAAAAATTTCAGGTGTGTGACTTCCAATTTCTTCTACATTTATGTCTTGTGAACTTGATCTGGGTGGATTGAAATTCTGAGATTGTATATTGCTACTTAATTGTGACATTTCCTTTTCAAAGACATTTTTGTTTTCTGTGATGATCTTTTTGAGTGCTTGTAACAGATAACTGTATCACTACTATCAAGGCCTCTCCAGAAATAGTTTGCACTTCAGGAATATCTCCTGTTTGTAGGAGATTCTTTTTTGTGTCTGACCAAAGATCCTTTCTTTCGAATTATTCAAGTGTGATATGTTGGTTTTTGTTTGGATAAGTCCTCCATGTTTTGGATAAGGCTTTGGTGAAGTTATTACCCCAGAGCTTCCCAATATTGTTACAGAAGGATGAACAACTGATTATAACAGATATGATACCTTAGGTATAGTAATACAATTATCAATGAGAACAATTTAGAAACTGACCTATTGATTTTATAGGTTAGCCCATAGGAACAAAGTCTTGTTATATGACAGAGCCAATTGTATATCAGGAGATTCAAAGTATTTCCCTTTGTTAGAGTAGATTTACCCTGATTTCCTTCAGACAATATGGTTGCCATGACCTGGGCACTTCCGGTTGAGTATGGGCCAGGCATCAGGGTTTCTCCAGATAGAGGCTTCCTGGATGGTAGAGGAGTAGTGGGTAGGGTTTCTCCTCTCCTGCACAGCTTACTGAGGTTCCCAAGGTTCATGAGGCTCATTGTCATTCCTATGATGGTAGGAGAGTGGGGAGCAGGGTTTCTTCCAACCCTAGAAGCTCACTGAAGCTCCTGGGCTCAAAGAGGCACAGTAGTGGGAGGGTATGTGTGTGTAGGGTAGAGTTTCCAGACTAAGTGTTACATCTGGAACATGAGCCAAAAATAATTTCTCAGATCATGGATCTTAGTAAGTACTGTGTAGAATATGTAAAATGTATATGATTTTTGTGCCTTCATTTATAAAGATTGCATACATAACCGAGATATAAGCATTTAAGAAGTACAAAAGGATACAAAAAGGATGTATTTGTTATCCTGTGCTTCAGAGTTACTGGTATTTTAAGAAAGTCTGGTCCACGTATTTGGAGGTCAGCCTGACCAATGTGTGAATTATGTTTTTTCTGCAATGCACTAACTGCATGAACTTAATTTCTTGGCTTTTGTTTTCTTATTTGTAGAATGGGAAGAGTCCTTCTGATTTCATGGAGTTGTTGATCTCATGGAGCACTTTGGAAGGTGATTGTCATTTAGCAGGTACTCAGGATAATGTGCTAATTTTTATTGGCTATTTGTCCATTTTCCAGGACCTTTAGGTGAGTAACAACTTTGGCATTTGGTGTCAAAGTCCTACCATTTAGAGCCTACTATGGTATTAGTCTTAGTTAGGGCTGTCTGTGTGTGACTCCTCACCATGTGGCAGGCCAGCATTCTAACTGCAGGGGAGAAACAGGACAGAGATTGCAGCACTGGTAGCTTTGCCTCTCATACTCTGTGTCTTGGCTAATGTGATAACTTTCAAATGGTAAGTGATGACTTTAGCTAAGTGGCAGAAAACTCTCTCCCCCTTTTTTAGTTGATCAAAAAGCAGTGCATTCTTTGAATCCCCTATGGAGACTAAGCCATTTAGTATGAATTCAAGTCACTTGGGAAATTTATTTAAAAGATAGGGAGATGTTTCCAGGAAGAAGTTTTCCTGCCCTGTCTTTTCTTTCTCAGTGGAGAGTTGAAGAGGAGCTCTAAGAGTAACTTTGAAGTTCAAAAACATATTACATTAATAAAATTTATTATTACCTTGCATGCAAGACAAACGCTTAACCAAATGTGAAGTGAATGGTCAATTCAAAATAAGTCTTTTTTTTTTCTTTTGTCTTTTTGAGACAGGGTTTCACTATGCATTTCAGGCTGGCCTTAAGCTCACTTTGTAGCTCAAGCTGGTCTTGAACTCGCAACAATCCTCCTGCCTCAGCTTCCCAAGTGCTGGGATTACAGGCATGCACCACCACGCCCAGCTCTAAATAAGTCTTGATAACATCACCTTCTTCCCAATTTACTTTTATATCTTGTATATAGAATCAATAATGTTTGATATAGTCACCTAACTACCTCTTCCATTATTATCATTTAAAATCAAATTTATCAGTATTATAAGGGTTTATTCTATTTTTAAAAATTTACTTATTTGTATTTTAATTTGAGTGAAAAATAGAAGCTGAGACAAAGAGAACAAATGACATAAACTGGGTAACATACAATGATACATATGTTGCAGATTTTCAAAACATCGATGGGTAATTTTATTATATATATACATACATATATATATATATGTATATATATATAAAATAAAACAATTCAACACAGATCAGCAGTCTACAATAGAAGTGGGTTATCCTCAGAAGTTGTTCACTTGAACGATTCACAGCTCATTATATTAATATAACTTTATATATTTCCATTTTTATACTTTTCTGCTGGATGGTTAGGACTGAGTTAAAGCAAGACCTATATAGCAAGAAATGTAACTTTTGTATCAGGTAATAATCAGGTACCCTCAGGGTTTATCCTATAACCCTGTACCACTCTTTGTAGATCCCTCGTCAGTGTCAGCCTTGTGGATGAGTCACGGCCATTGCTTGGCCAATTTGCTCTCTGTGGAAGCCTGAGAGAAAGTTTTCTCACTGTGTGACTCCCCTTAGGCACACTATACATCATCGATCGCATTCTTCTGTGGCACCATAATCTCCTTGATCAGAAAATTTGGGGCACTACTGAGTTATATGATGTTACATTACAGGTTCTCCTATGTCCTGAGTCTTCACTGACCTTGAAAGGCTAGGGCCAAAATGTTGGTTGACCTTGCAGCCTTTCCTTTTCCCCAATTTTTGATCTGCAAACTTAGGTTGTTAACCCTCTAGAAGAGAAGTTTGTTATTACCCTGCAACATATGCAGTTCACTTTACCCACACTATTAGTCTAAATATCAGACATCATAGGCATAACATGGAACATGTATTTTCCATCAAGTATTGAGATACTAACCTCTAAGTCCGTTCAGAATATGAAGAAGAAAAAGGAATGAACGCTTATGTATATTATGTAGATATTTAGGAATCCATCCATATACAGCATAGTAGCATTGTAGCATGACTGTCTTGTGACATTTTTTGTCTTGTTTTTCATTTGCTACCCTTTAAAAAAGGGCAGTACTGTAATAGTTGGTATGTCATGAAAAGAAGTACATATTTAGAAGACCAGAATGGCAGGCATTTGGAGTGTGACCCTTCTATTACACTTTGTTAAATTCAGTGCAGTTGCTTGGTTCACAGGTATCATCATATACAATTAGTTGTGGTGAGAATCCTACCACTTACCTGCTAGTTTCAAAAATCTCCTAATGTTTCTCAGGATCATTGTCTTACCCATCTAGTGTGTATAAGTCTTGCTCCGTCATGTTTCTCAGCATTTCTCCTTGCCTTCTCCTCATTGTCCAGTTCTCAAGGTCTTGCTTTCCTTTTAATTGTGTTATATATTTCTATTTGCAATTCTTCTTTTGAGTTATACTAGCGAGACTATACGATATTTGCACATGTAGGTCTGGCTTATTTTGCTTATAAGTATGTCTTCAAATGGCATCCACTTAAATATGAAGGCTTCAAGTTTATCATTCTTTTACAGCTGAGTAATACTCCATTGTATAAAAACACCACATTTTTTTCAACCAGGTTTATTCTACTTTTGTGAAAACCCTAATGCTGGTAGCATTTTGAAATGTACATTTTTGTTTCACTTGTACCAACTTCAAAGCTGCCTTTCTAATCTGTCCTAGCAGTACTGTGGAAATTTAGAGTTGGGCCTGGGTCACATAATTATATGTTCTTTCTCCTTTTAATGTTTTTGATGTTATTTCACAAAACTTGAAAGTTCAGGAGAAATGCTTCATAGGGTAATTATATTTTCTCCTTATTAGACAATGTAATATATTCTTTCTTTTTTAAAGTATAAATGCCTCAAGTTGCCAGCCAATCATGAAAAAGTAATCAGTCTTGAAGTAGATGACAATATAAAATTGCAAAACTGGGCGTTGATCCAGTTTTTCTAAGGATAATCAGATTGTAAGAATACTTTCTAATCAATTTAGAGATCATTAGTAGCCACACATATTAAACCAATTTGAATTTTCTGTGATTGTCACTCAAACTTATTTACTAATTATTTTTTAAGTAGCAAGATAAATCTCCACTCAGCCTTTCTCCTTGTGATAGTCCCAAAAGAAATCATTTTGCTATTAGTCTGGAAATGTTCCAAAAACATAACAGTGTGGCAGCAGTCTACAGTGGTGCCTCAAGAGAGACCTCAGATGTCAGTTCAAATGTGACTTTTATGCTCTTGGTCCCACCTCTGAAAATAGGGATGCTATGCGTTTCTCAAATGGAGGCACCGAGTGGGAGCACTCTGTCGCTGTCAATTCATCAGCCTCTGGGGAAGTACAATCTAAAACCCATCAGTGGGCTCCTGGGCATTGCCTTTAATCTGGGGCTTTTCTGGAGGTCTTGAAATATGGCAGGAATAACAATTCTGAAGCAAGCAAATGCTAATCATGCAGCAGCCAGCTGTATGAGAGACTCTCATCTGGGGGTTTAAAAATACTTTGCAAAACATAAGTCATTAATCTTCACAGTGACCCTCTGGTCTCATAAACAGCCATCACCACCCAGTTTTGCCACTGGGAAATCTGGGATTTTAAAGGCGTGTGCAGGGCTGCAATCAGGGTCCCAGGAGACTCCTAGAGTCCAAATGGAAGCAGCCATCACAGTCTGCAGACGATGAAGTCAGCAAGGCAGAATGTTGTTGAGGGGAAGTGTGGCTGTTGGAATGGTCCACATTTGGGTCTGTGAAAGTGCCAGTTCGGTTTGAACCCTGTTCGAATGTTTTGGTGTCATCAGAATTGAGAAAAAAATTAAGCTGTTACCTCTGATTTTTTGAAGTTTTGTAGGATTTTCTTCATGAATGAGTATTAGACTTCATAAAAACTTTTTTTGCATCTATTGATATGATCATATGGATTTTTGTCCTTGCCGCTGCTGATATGATATGTTACATTTATTGATATGCGTATGTTGAACTGTCCCTGTATCCCTGGAATGAATGCTACTTGGTCATGGTGTATAATCATCATGATTTACTACTGTGTGTTTCATAAATTTTATTGAGTTTTTCATTAGGGAGATTGGCCTGGCACTTGCTTTTTGGTTGGGTCCTTCTCTGATTTTGGTATCAGAGTAATGTGTGCTTCCAGGAATCCATTTGGGAATACTGTTTTTTTTTTTTTTTTTTTTTTCAAATTCATTAAAGAGTTTGAGAAGTAGCAGCATTAAGTCTTCTCTAAAGTTCTTGTAGAACTCAGAAGTGAATTTATCAGGGCCTTGGGTTTTTTTTCTTGGTATTTTTTTTTTTTTAACTTTTGCCTTTCTTTTTTAAAAGAATACAAAGTAGTGATAGAAAAAACCCATTAGAAATGATACAATATTTAACTAAACAAAGTAATAGAAAATCAACAGTGGTTGCTGCATTACATGATGCTATCTTCCAATTCAGATTATCAGATATAAATGTATAAGATTTGTTTAAAAAATAAAACAATAACAAAGAAGTTATAAGAAATCCAAGAAAGGAAAAAAATCAGAGTAAAATAAAATCTTAGGCATTAACTCCTCCTTTCAAAGGACCAGCAGAAATTGAGAATGCAGTTATACAAACTATTCTGCATTTATACCAAATCAACTGAGGAATGGATAAAAAAGATATGGTATTTTTACATAATGGAGTAGTATTCAGCTATAAAAAAGATAAATTTGAGGATTTTGTATATAAATGGATGCAGTTAGAGACTATATTTGTAACTGAAATAAATCAGAACCACATGTGCAAACATTATATTATCTTGCTATTTTAAGAACCTGGAAGAGTAATTAAAATCTAAAAGGTATAACTGATACTGTGAAAGGGAAAGAAATTATTCATTGGGAAGGAAAAACTGGGACGAGGAAAAGAACAAGTGAAAGAAGGTAAGTTTTGAATTACATCTTCAATTTCATTGACTAATATTGGTTTTTGAGAATTATTATATGTTAGGTCAGTGAGACAGCTCAGTGGACTAAGCACCTACTTAGGCAGGCACAGGAACTGGGGTTCGATCCCCCCAGTTGGCCCCACCCCCAAGGTATGCTGAGCTGGCCACTGACACCAGTGTTGGCACACACTGATAATCTCAGCTCTGGGGAGGCTTAGTCAGGAGGATCTCTCTCAGTCTGAGCTCTGTAGTGAGATGCTGTACCAAATACATAAAAAAGAGAATTATTATATCTCTTGATTTAGCTTTGGTAATTCATATGTACCTAGGAATCTGTCCATTTGTTCTGTGTTTTTCATTTTACTAGAGTAAAAGTTTTCAATGTAGGTATTGATGATCTTCTGGATTTCTGCAGGATCTGTTGAGATTTCACCCTTTTCATTCCTAATTGCATGGATATGAGTCTTTTTTTCTCTTCTTTTGTTAAAGTTATCCAATAGCCTGTGAATTTTATTTACTCTTTCAAAGAACTGTCTCATGTGTATAGACAGTACAGTTGGGATAGATAACGCTGTGCTTCTACATAATTCTATGAGAGGCAAGATTTGCACTAATGGTGGTTGGACAGGATATTATGTCGGCTTCTAGTACTATGGACAACCACTAGGAAAATAACAAGGTAGAAAGTATTAATTATTGAATCTTTGATGTAATTCAGGTATAAAAAATAAGATATGCAAATAGCTACACTCTCTTAATTTACTGATAA
>PVKA01020912.1:0-39527 GCA_004027165.1 Ctenomys sociabilis | reverse complement strand
TGTTTTTTTTTTTTTTTTTTTTTGGTCTTTTTGAGACAGGGTCTCACTATGCAGTTCAGGCTGGCCTTAAGCTCACTTTGTAGCTCATGCTGGTCTCGAACTCACAACAATCCTCCTGCCTCAGCCTCCCGAGTGCTGGGATTACAGGCATGCGCCACCACGCCCGGCTGGCCTTCTTCTTTTAGCCCCAGTTTTTTCTGAATATCCTTTATGGCCCAGATGCAATTGGACTGCAGGGGTTGGCTGCGGAGCCCTGTATTCCTTTCCCACCAATAACTCATGGGGTCTGTACCACTCCTTTGCCCACGCAGGACTTCTGAGGCCAATAGGATCCAACTTAGGGGTGGTTTATGACACAGCAGGGCCCCAACATGCTAAGAAAAGAGGAGGTTATTTATTTCTGTTTAGACCATGAGGTGATGACGACAGGTAAATCCCATCAGATCAGCCACGCTGGATGGAGGTAGTGATGGCAAGGTCAGGAAAGAAATGGTAAGTGGAGAGGGCTGGAATGTCATTCAGGACTTGGAAAATGGAACCAGGACCCTGTATCCCAGCTGAAATGAGGCCTGGGCACAAGGCTCTGGCTAGTCTTACTAGGTGCACCCATAGGTTCGGTCTCAGCCTCCTGCCACCTGGACAGAGAAGAGTGCAAATTCCATGCAGCACCTGGGGCACAGTGGAAAGCTTGCTGTCCTCTGCTAGGAAGCACCATGGCCCTGGAGAACCCCGCTGAGGGGGGAGTCTGGACAGAGCCCAGGGAGTAACCCAAACTGGGAGCCTGGCCTGTGTTGACCACACCAGTGAGTGCCTCACACTGTCTCACAAACTCTGCAAGGAAGTGGACAGCCCCATGGCGCTTGATACCAGGCAGGGCTCCAAGAAATATGGTCCATGTCTGAGCCCCTACTCTTAGCTCTTCTGTGATCCACAGCCAGCCAGACCCATTGTTGCCTATGCTTTCCTTTCTGGGAAGGAGCAGGAAGGATTCTTGCTGAGGGCCTATAGTGGTCTTAAAGCTTCTTGCTGCCTGGGAACAGGTGGCTACTCCAATGTTAGGAGCCAAGAGGGAAGGATAACAGGAGTCTTAGATGAGCCACTCACGGACATGGGAAAAGATAATTCCTGATAGTCTCCTGGCCCCCAGGAAACAGGAATTAGAAGTGCCATAAGAATCAGGGGTCACAGTGGTAAAAGCAGCTGGAGGTGAAGGGCAGGAGTCTTAAACAAGGTGTGAAGGTCTGTGGAGGAAGGACCTCATGGAAAATAAGTGGAAATGTGGATGAGACATTTTGAATTCTAGTTCAGTTAAGAAACCAGAAATTTTAGTAAAAAAAAATTCTAGTTTAAAAATCTATTAAAAGACAACATGGTTCTATAATTCTTCTTACCACTTTCAAATGTGGAAGATGACTGAGGAGATGGCTCAGTAGAATAAACACTTGCCTGGTAAGCACAAGGGCCTGAGATCAATCCCTGGTTCTGCCAAAAAAAGAAAAGAAAAAAGGAAACAATTCCACTAAAAAAAAAAAAAATACTGAAAACAAATAAGACAACCGAATTCGGAAGATCAAAGGCACTGACTAGTACTACTAGCCTGGCATGGGGCTTGTTGGCTACATGTGAAATTCATTCGTTACACACCTATGCTGACATTGCAGCACACTATTCTAAACATACAAAGTGAATAAAATCCATGCTAGCACTGCCCTTCAGATGCATGTAGTGCAGAAAAGAAGGCAGAGGACAGGACACCCAACAGCAGAGCAGAGAGAGGGCAGGAAGCCACGAGGAGAGGTCAGTAGTCTGCAAAGAAGTGTCCAGAAGCCCAGGGGTGATTGTGGGATCCAAGATCAGTTCCCAAGAAGATGGGAGCAGCACAAGGCCAGGAGGCAGGGACACCATGGCCACTACATTCTGAGGTGCAGCTGCATTCATGTGACTGGAGAGGGGAGGTGTGAGTCACTGGAGCAAGGGGTCAGCACAGGGCACATGCCATCAGGGCGGGGAGGGGGCCTGGTTAGAAAGCTCTGCTTGGGTTATGGCAGGCAACAAGGTAGAGGAGGGTCTGAGATGGGCCCAAGTTCTGAGCGAATGAGGAAACTCAGCCCACAGCGTCACAGAGGAGAGACAAGGAGATGTTTACTGGCTTAGTGCAGGCCCAAAGTGGAAGGTGGACTTTTATTTAATGTCTAGAAACAGTAATAAGTACTGAAAGTATATTCTATTTCTGGTGTCAGAACATAGATGAGAAAATGAGCACCCTCCCCTGGAGGAGCTGAGGAGAGAACTCGTTTCTGTGAGGGCATTAACAGTGTGGAGAGGCATGTGCTACACGGGGACTTCCAGAGGGACAGAATCGTGTGTGTGTGTGTGTGTGTGTGTGTGTGTGTGTGTGTGTGTGTGTTGATTTTAAGGAACCAACTTGGGACCAGGGGATGGGGCTAGTCTAAGTCTTCAAAGATGGCCAGACCCAGCAAATTATTGATGCAGTGTTGAAACCAAATTCTGGTGGCAGAATTCTTTCTGCCTCTGGGTTCCTTGGTCTCCCTTGAGGCCCAGCGTGCTACAGATTGTACAAGCGCGCGCGCACACACACACACACACACACACACACACACACACACCATGGACAATGATCTGCTTTACCCAAAGTCTATTCATTTAAGGTTTTTTTTTTAACCATTCAATGATGTCTTTTATTACACATAGGTTTTTATAATTCTTCAATCTCTCCACATACAAGCAAAAGTGTACTGTTTAGCATACTGGAACTTGCAAATTTACTCACTGCCTAAAGAAGGGAAAATTATCCCCAAAGCACACTTAACCAGGAGGCCAATGCATGTGCCGGCCGCCAAGCACGTGGAGGTGAACATGATAGACAGACTGCCTCCGTCTGTGCCTTCGTTCGCTACCATTAGATAACCTTTGTTCAAGCCTAAGTCAGCAGCACACTTCCTGCCAATGATCATTAAATGTCCAAGAAGGCTTTCATCATCATCCTCTGCTACCGAGGTCTGCGCAATGTGTTTCTTGGGGATCACCAGAAAGTGAGTCGGCGCCTGGGGGGAGATGTCGTGGAAGGCGAGGCACCGCTCGTCCTCGAAAATGATCTTGGCTGAGATTTCCTTGCGGATGATCTTCCTGAAGATCGTGTCGCCTCCAGGCCGGGCAACCTGAGCCTTGGCGATCTCATGTGCCATTGCCGGGTCTTGCGCACGCGGCCGCGGAGCACCTATTCATTTAAGTTTTACCACATCTGAAAAATACCTTCACCCACAGCCTCATTTAAGTGGGCATTTGAAGGGCTGGTGAGATAGCCAGTAGACTAAACACCTGCTTAGGCAAGTTCAGGGACTGGGATTCGATCCCCAGCACCACATGCCATGCTGGCCTGGCCCCTGGGCATGCTGAGCCAGCCACTGAGTACAGGCATGGTGGGACTGGGGAGGCTGAAAACAGGAGGATCACTACGAGTCTGATATAATGAGACCCTACACCAAATAAATAAATAAATAAATAAGCAAGCAAGCTGGAGTTTGACCTTATTTCTGCACAAGACAGTCAAGCCAAATGGACACCTGTAGTGGGCTGCCACAAGGGGCCATTGAGACAGTAAAGAATAATGACAAGTGTGACTGAGGATCCAGTGTCAGTCAGCTTCCCGTCACTGTGACATAAATAGGGAAGAAAATCACCTTCCAGATGCATTTCCGCTCACGGTTTTAGAGGCCCATGGTCACCAGGCCCAGCTGCCCTCGGCCTGTGGCACAATGGAACATCATGACAGGGAGTGTGTGTTAGAGGAAGAATTAGAGAGAGACAGAGAGCAAGCCAGCAGGGACCAGAGGAGCAGCGTCCCCACCAAGGCTGTGTCCCAGGGGCCTCACTCACACCTTCTAGACTTTCCTCCGCTTCCAGCAGGGCCATGGACTAGAGGCGCAGGCTTCTGGGCCATCTCAGAGCAGAACTACAGCAGCAGGCTGCAAGGCTGCAGTGAGAAGGTTTAGGAAGAAGCAATAAAGAGAGCAGAGCCAATGGCTCAACAGAGAAGCACAAGAGGAGGGAAGGAGAAGAGAGAAAGGAAATGAGCAGGGAGAGCAGAAAGCAGCTGGCCACTGAGAGCTGCATGTGCAGACACTGAGCGTAGCTGGCCGCCAGCACCCGAGCTTGAAGATGAGTACTTTCATGTCAAGTTCGACCTAGATCCCCAGACAGTCCGGACTGGCACTGGGGAGACAGCCGAGGGGTCAGGAGGGGACCCCTCCTCTCAGGTTCAGTACTCCTGTGTCTCCTGGAATGGGATCCAGCTGCTCCTCCCGGTGCTGAGAGCCGTGCTGAGGCCCAAAGCCTGAGCCTGGCCCATGCGTGGTGCAAGGTGTGTCGACTTGCCTGATGCCATGCTCAGGCTGCCATGTCCCCGAGCTGCAGAACAAGTGAAAGGCCTGAACTCATCGGCTACACTGACAGTATTTCAGAGGCAGGCAGCTGACAGTTCTGCACACCTCCGAAGACAGTGCATGGGATCCGCATCGAACACACAGATCTTCTTTAGGTCCAGAAGTGAGCTGAGAATCCGGTACATTGCTAGTCTGATTTCACCTTCCATACAGTAGCTTTCGAGGGTGGGGGGACTGAACCCCTTCTAGAATTTATTCCCAGCACCAATACACAGCGACAGGCACTCGGGACTGCCTGTGGCGCACAAGACAGCATAACTTACCCGTGGGCCCCAGTACCTGGAAGATTTCTGTTTGCAGCTACCCCTTCCGCAGGACCCTGAGCAGCCGGTTTGGCCTCGGACCGCAGGGGAGCCTGCCGCCCAGCGGCCATGTCCTGTAACTGCAGCGTACGATTTGGGAAGAAAGAGGCTGTCCTTCTGGGCGACCTTGAAGCCACATCTAAGCAGCCACTCCTTCCTCTGCCCTTCTCCCCACCTGTGTCCATGAATTAGAAACCACTGAAATGTAAAAGTAAATAATAGCCAGGCTTCACAGGAATAGCCGAAAACCCTGAGAGGGCTCCAGGGGTCCCTCCCCATCCTGCAGCAGGCCATGGGCAGCCAGGGAATCTCACTCTTGAGGCGCCAAAAGCAACAGGAGCCGCTGACCAGAAATGCGTTTGCTTTTCCTTTCCTTTCTCAGAGCTATTTTCCCACTATCTTCGGCCTTTAGCAGAGCCCCTCTGGAGGACCACAGAGAACTGGCCAGCGGGCCAGCTCGGGCAAACAGTGCGCTTGGGCATCTTCAGATGGTGAAAGTCCGTCCTGGGCTTCTCTGGAAAAGGCTGCGATTTTTCAACAGGGAAATGGAACTAATGAGCGAGCCCAGGTGCAAGCCCCTGTCCACCCTCCTCCAGTGGCCCCGGGAAGTCTGTCCGCTTCCTCTTTTTCTCTGGCTTATAGAGGGATGGATCCTAAGGACGAAGAAACAGGAACCAGCAGTCCAAAGAGAAAAGAGGCTTTGGAAAATTGTACTTGATTCAATCATTGTCAAAGCCAATTGGGAAATTCAAGGAAAATAAAAGCCAAATTATTAGACTTCGGCCTGCCTTACTTTGTCCAATATGTGTCCCTTGTTTGTCCAGGCTCTCCTGTTTGATCTCAGTGTGGATGCTGCCATGGCTGGACACTAGGGATTCTCAATAGGCTTTCTATGCCCTCAAGACACCCAGCTTGAAGGAAGATCCAGAAGCCCCTCAGCCATGCTTCGGGAATTCCCTCCTGGATATTCTTGGCTTTTGTGCCTTCTTTCTCACTTCTTCATCCTTAAATATTTAAACAAGCATTTATAAGACAGTGAATGCTGCACTGTCTGATTCCGATTTCCACACCACTGGGATGTTTCCTCAGAGTTTCACGCTGTGCGTTCTGCCTTAACCTCCCTGACCACTGAAGAGAGCCTCCCCTGAACCGCACAGCCATATCTTCACCTGTCACCGCCTCCCACTGCCCTCCCAGGTGCTGCTGCCTCCTCGGGCCACCTCGTGCTCTCCTGCAGTCCTGACCAGAATCTCTCCCAACCCTCCAAACCCACATGGAAAGTCATGATTCATCTTTCCAGTCTACTCAGGCCAAATGTCCTGTGAAAATGTCACCAAGCATACCTCTGCACATCTCTGCTCTCCTGACATGCTTCACTGTGCATCGGGATTATACACTCAGCCCGCGCTCCTCATTAGTTTCCGTGGGCAGCACAGGTATGCACACTTGGGAATAGCCCAAACATGGAAACCATATCATTTGGAAGTGACAGGAACTCCAGGTCTTCCAGTGAAAGGAGCAAAGAGGTAGATAGAAGAGCTGGAAGGATCAAGGGATCAACAAATACTCTGATGGGCTTAGAGGAAGATCTCTTGGGAGACAGGCAGGCAGGGATTCCACTGCCTTTTCTCTGTACAGGACTACTGAGGTTCTTGGTCAGGGGCATATACCTGTAGTCCCAGATATGCAGAGATCGAGGCAGGAGGATAGCAAATTTAAGGCCAAGCTGGGTAATTCATCAAGTTCCTGTCACAAAATAAAAAATAAAATAAAATACATGTTCACTTTGGCAGCACATATAAGAAAAGGCTGGGCTATCTCAGTCGCAGAGCACATGTTTAACATGTGTAAGACCCTGAGTTTGATTCCAAGTATTTCCCACTCTCAAAAAAAAAAAAAAAAAATCCTGAGGTCAGCTTTCCTCATTCTTCAAATCCCTTAGTTCCTATAAAAGATACTTACCTGTCTTTGGTTTCATGCCTTCAAGACCATGGCCTATGTGGGTAGGGGTGGCAGAGAAGCTAATCCACACAATAGTGTCAGTAAATGATACTTAGCTCCTTGCACTTAGTGGGTGACATATCAGTGCATTCATTATTACCTTAACCCAGTGAGTAAGAGTTTTGAAATGTTGATTGGATGCATTTATAAGGCAAAAAAAACAAAAAAACAAAAAAAACAAAAACAGACATTGGGCCTCTTAAATTATCTATGCAATTTTTTTTTTTTGCTCATAAAATTGCACCAAAAGAACTGTTTTATTAAAAGCTAAAGTGGACCCACACAGACTTTGCTCTTCCTAAAGGCCCTAAGTGATTCAGAATCTCTGAAATCCTTGTTTAGAATCTATACAGGAAGTCTGAGATTTAGGGCAATTGAGGAGCAAAGCATGGAGATAAGGGGAAAAAGGAAGGAAGCAGCAAAAGAAAGGGAGGAAGAAAGAAATTCTCTGGGGAGCATTCTGTGCAGGGTGACTCCTCTGAACCTGCTTAGTTCATGAGCTTCACAGGACACACGGGCTCTGATGGAAACAGGAAACACATGAGGAAGCTCTGCTGGGGAAGATAAACCCTCACCCCATCCACCCAGAGGTGGGGTTTAGTGGTCACACACTAAGACAAACAGTGACATCAGAGCCTGAAGAGTGTGGGAGGCTCACCCAAATAAGGGCCCCGTACACTTCTCCCTGAAAACCTAACATTTCTAGGGGATGATATCTAACACCATCGGAATCTAAATGAACCTCAATCTCCAGGTCCCTATAACAGCATAGAGTCTCTGTGGCAGTTTCCACTCCTCTCCATTGGGAGACAACCCCTTACTGTCAAAGGCTCAGGGTTGGTGTCTCCTCTATGTCCCCATGTGCCCAATAGCAGGCTGTAAAACAAACTATTCTATGACCACTGGATTATACACTCCAAGCCCCTTCAGCAGACACTCAGACAAGACAGACCAGGCCTGGTATCTGTAGGAAATGTACCTGGCACACAGAAGACATGTGCTGCCCTTCTAGCAACCTACAAATTAATGATTATTCAATTGAATCCACTTCAGGCTTCATTTAACAATATATATACACAGTGCTGATATGAGCACGTGTCACACGCCAGCTTGCTTGGTCCTTGCACTGGTCCCCTGAGGTGTGCACTAGCATTCCACAGACTAGAGACACAAAGAGACAGCAGTCAGGAAACAAGGAGCAGAGACAGCTTTGGATTTGGGGTCACCGCTGCAGAGCTCAGGTTCTCAAGCACAGCACAGCTCTGTATCCTATACCTTCTAGAAATTTCCAGTCCCCAAAACACTCACTGCACACCAGCTCTTACAGCTCTAAGGATGTAGAAAAATGAGCAAGCCCGATACCTGTGAAGAAGCCTGTGCAGATGCCTATGTCAGGGTCTCTGGCTCCTCCAGGAACCCGCCTTCTGAGCTGCTCTTTGCCAACCCACCAAAATATTGATCGGTGTATGCTTTGTAGTCGTCTGGTGCAAAAAGTTCTGCAGGCTGAATGACTGCAAAGGCCCCGCAGTGTTCCAGTTTCCCTGTACAAAAGTTGCTGCCCTTTCCAAGTCTGTGCTGAAAGCTCCTTTACCATAATATGTGAAGAAAAAAATTAATGAGAATATTTCAAAATGCAAAGGTTTTTGATAGCAGATACAATTCTGTCTCAGTTACTTTCCTCTCATTGCTGGGACAAATACCTGACACCCAGAATTAAGGAAGGAAAGGGAGGTTTATTTAGCTCAGAGTTTGTGGAGGTTTCAGTCCATACTCAGCTGGCTCCAAGGCACAGCGACACATGGCAGAGGTTCATGACAGTGGAAAAAGTGTAAAGCAAAAGGGAGGGGCAGCAGCTGTGGCAGCTAGCAGCTTCTCTCCCCTCCTTACATTGTTTCAGACTTTCGGTCCCCAGGGCAGGTCTAGCATTCACACCTATAATCTCAGCACTGGATCATGAATTAACCACAAACTCTAGAAGGCACCCGATGACTTCATGAAGCTTTGGGGGGACACCTATATACAAACCATAACTGATACCTCAAGTGGAAAATCTCACACCAAGAGAATGGATTTCCTGCCCAAAATTATTTAAAATATTGCATAAAATTAGCTCAAGGCTATGTGTATGAAGTGTATGTAAAACTCATATTGATACTTGGGCCCCATCCCAATTTCTTACTTGTACGCAAATATTCCAAAATTGAAAATCTGAAACTCTCTGGTCCCAAGCATTTTGGACAAAACTTGCAATATGAATATAATTCCCATGTTACAGTAATGGAATGATTCTGCCACTTTCAGAGTACAAGTGTCTAATACAGCCAATTGATGGGAAAATTCTAAATAAGTTTTCAGTTTATAAAATGACCCCATGATAGCAAACCTGGGCTCTCTACTGGAAACACTGAGGGAGCTTGACCTTAAGTGTCAAATCTCTCCTAGATATTTGCAGGATTCAGGTGAAGAATACAATAGGGCTGGAGAGATAGCTCAGTGGACTAAATGCCTGCTTTGGCAAGCACAGAGGCTGTGGTTAAATCCCTGGCACCACATGCCATTCCAGCCCCACTCCCAGGCACCCTGAGCCAGGCGACCAAGTCCAACCGTGGTGATACATGCCTATAATCCCAGTGTTGGTATCAAGTCTGAGCTGTGTAGTGAGACCCTGTACCAAATACATATATAAAAAAAAGCTCACCAAATAGGGGCCAGGGAGATAGCTCAGTAGAATAAGTACTTGCTTGGTAAACGCAAGGACCTGAGTTCAATTCCTGGTTCTGAAGGAAAAAGAAAAAATGCTCAGTGGATTGAAGCTCCTGCAAGCAGTAGCAGGAGCTAGGGATTCAATCCCCAGGCCTGTCTGGCCTGCCACACCCCTGGGACACAATGAGATGGCTCCCCATCTCTTCCCCAGCTCTTGGGAGGCTGTAAACAGGCAGATCACAAGTCCAATCTAGTAGTGATACCCTGAACATCCTGTAGGTCCTTCCCTAAAATACAAAAGAACAAAGAAAGAATACAAATAGAAGTCAACACAGCACATATCTAAATGTTTAAATATTTAGCTCAATCTAACAAACTAGTAAATAAATGTGCTCTATCCTCCTACTAAAGATAAATAAATCTTTGCAATAACAAGATTTTAAATAGCTTTGGAGGGGGCTGGGGAGATAGCCCTGAGGCATAAGAGCCTGTCTTATGCAACCACAAGGTCTTGAGTTCGATCCCCAGTACTGCATGCCATGCCAAGTATGGCCATCCAAATCAGGTGGAGGCAGGCCTGTAATCCCGGTGCTGGGGAGTCTGACGGGAGGATCACTATGAGCCTGAGCTGCGTAGCAAGACCCTGTATCAATCAATCAATAAATAACCATGGAAAGCCATGGTCCTTATAAGCTTAAACTGAGGAGCATATCAGGGGCAAATTAATTTAATTTTTATTTTGAAGGCTTGACTCTTAAAAATAATGCTTGGCTGAGAGTAAAATAAAACTACAAGTGACAAATTGTGACATCCATGTTTGTTCCTTAAACTTAATCTTTTGTCTCACATTTCAGCTGACTCATTAGTTATATTGTAATCAGGATTTTTCACAGAATTTATATTTGGTTGATAGTACTAACTTAAGAATAAAGATGCAATTATGCTCAAAGTTTGAACATCTTCAATGTGTTTTATCAAAAACCTTCCTAAATTAAAAGGAATATCAGAAAGAGAAAAAAATCATTGTTCATATGTTTTCAGAACTATTTTCCTTTAAAAATACTCCGAATTTTCCATGGCCTGGGTGGTGACATATGCCCAGCACCTCAGTTCCACTTAGGAGCCTGAGCAAGAGGTTTGCAGGTTTGAGCCCAGCCTACATAGCTTAGGGAAACCTGGCTCTAAATAAATTTTAGAAAGAAAAGAAAGGGCCAGAGATTTAGCTCAACAACACAGCACCTACTTGGCAAATGTGAAGACATGAGTTTGAATCCTGGCACTTAATTAATTAATTAGATAAGGGTTAAAAAAAACAAACAAACTATAAGTGGAGGGCCTGGGAATATGACTCACTGTTTCTGCGATTAAATCCCCAGTATTACAAAAATAAAGTTAAAAAGGTTATTCATGAAAGGCCAAGCATAAATTATAAATAATAAAAATCTAACTTAAAATCAAAACACTACAAAAGCTGAAATCAAAATTTGAAAATTTGAGAGATTTTTAAAAATAACAATATGAAAAACACATTTCTTTTGGACATATAACAGGAAATAACTCTCAAAGTAACAGTGTGGAGAATAATTATCTCACATTCTCCAGGCAGAGTCTAGATCTTCATATGCACAAATGTAAGAAAACTATGAATCATTCAGCATTGCAAAATATTCCTCCGATATCCTGTGCAACTCTTACAAAGACTGTTGCTGCCAGTGGAGTGGTAATGTGTGAGTTCCTCCAGCATCACCCACTAAACCCTAAGACAAGCAAGTACATCAGCATACACACACCTAGGAAATCTCAGTTCCCCAGGAAAAGGTCCTCTGCAGGAGCCTGCTGACCCCCACCTACCAGGCTTTCTCCTGGGCCCCAGTGGCACAGCCCCTAAGCCCACAGAGCAGGGGATCTCAGAGAAGAGGTTGCTTCCCAGGACCCTGCCACAGCATGTGAGTGTGGCAGGGACATGATCTCCCTCCGTGCCAAGAGACATGGGACTCTCTGTTATGATTTCCTTTCTGAATTCAGGGCTAATCTCAGAGCACCAATTTTCCCAGATGGAAGTGTTCTGCATATATTTTATTGTTTTTATTTAAAGTAAACTCAGATCTGGATGCAATCTGTAAAGACAAGAAAGTTAGCTTCTAAGTTTATCAAGACATAACGAACATGTTCAAGAGGCAGGGGTTACTGAGCTGAGGAGAAAGTAGGGGAAAGAGATTTATCTATGTAGTAAGCAGGATGGTTTAGACAACTGTACTGTGCCTTTCTGCTGGTCTATGGAAGGAGCAATTACTCTAATATTTTTCAAATATTTTTCCTTTTTCTCTCTTCTTACTTTCTTATATATTTTCCTTTTTTTCTTCTTCCAATTTGCATGCATATAGCTGGTAATATGAACAGTTAGTTTGAAGACAGCACTATACAACACAATAAATACTGTGAAATTCATATTATTTTAATGAAATTCTGTATTATTTGTAATTTTTCTGTTTTGATACTACTTCATACTCTCTTCAAAAAATAAAACTTGGAAAAATAAAGTACCCATAAAATTACACCCCAAAAAAGTTTATCAAAGCATTCAATATACATATACATTTGGTATGGGGAATCAAACTTGGGACCCAGCATTTGCCATCAGACTCTTGCACCACTGAGCTATATCTACAAGCCTACATTGATATATTTCTGTAAATATTTCTTTTATATAAATAAATGAGGGACCAGGAGAGCTCAGTAGAATATGCACTTGCCTGGCAAGTGCAAGGGCCTGAGTTCAATCCTTGGTTCTGCCAAAAATAAAATAAATAATAATAAGAAGATGAAGAAGAGAGAGAGAATAAACATGTAAAAATTAAAGGATATTGTCTCGGTTGTGTTCTCTTCAGCAGAACATATACTAAAATTGGCAAGGTCTTCCTTACTTTGTACACAATGCTGGGAAAAACACCCAATGCTTAAAATGCAGGAAGAAAAGGTTTATTTAGCTCACAGTTACTGGAGGGTTCAGTCCATATTCCACTGGCTCCAAGGCAAACAACAGCAATTCAGGCATCAGAAAACAATGAAGAGCAGAAGAGAAGCAGCGGCCACAGTGCCCATCAAGCCTCTCTCTTCCTTCTGTGCTGACTGCAGGACCAGCGGTCAACCACAAAGATCGGAGTTCCTCCAGGGTGGTGCAGCTGCAAAGGTCAGGCTCCTCGGAAGACTGGAACTTCTCCAAGCATCTGGGGCAGGAGGGCAGGAAACCGGGCAGGGTCACAATTCCTGGGCCCTGCCCACCTCCAGCGCTGGGTCTCTACACTGAGAACTGCCAGAGCTAATTCAGCCAAGTTGATGCAATGTATCAACTAACACAATCCACCCCTTGTCAACTTGGCAACTAGCCACATACTTTTTAAAGCCAATTTCTAGGTACATACACATGTTGAAACATTTTAGAACTTGAACATTGTATAAAATTAGAACCGTGACTTTTTGCCCCTGGCCCTCCAAAGACTCATGTACATCCATTTATGCAAAAGACATTTTAGTCCATCTCTAAGAGTTGCCAAAGTCCTAACAGTCTCAGCAACACCAAAACATCTAAATCCAAGTTTCCAAGATCTGAGGCAAACTCTTAACTGTGAGCCCCTCCACAAATGAAAAGTTAAACACTTCCAACATGCAAAGGCACAAGATAAGCATTGCCATTCCAAAATGTATACATAGCAGTATACAAACAGTTGGGACCAAAACAAGCCCAAAGTCCAGAAGGGCAAATGTAAAGTCTTGTAGTTCCCTGCAGACCATCCAAAGCACCCTGTAATGAGTTGTGAGCTCCAAAAGCCTTACATGACTCCACCCCTATGGCACTTCTGCTGGTAGTTCCTATGGCTTTTCTCTCAGGCCTGCTTTGCTCTCTTTTTGCAGCTTTCCTTAGACCATCCACATTCTTCGCTTTTTTCAGACTTCTAAAGTTTCCAATGAATAGGTTTCTCACTCACAGCTTCATACACACTGCCTTCTCAGAGGCACACTACCTGGCCTCCCAAGCCTTCTTCTGAAATCTGGGTGTAACCCTTCTGAACCTCAGAACATCTGCATTCTGAATGTGCTTACAACCATTGCCATGTGGATAATGTCAAGGTCTACTGCCAGCTGGAGCAGTAGGCAGGTTTCCTTCTCTCTTGACTATAGGGGTCAAGTGCCTGGATCACTGAGCACTCTAACCCTGATTACAAGGGATAAATTCTCCATGCTGGCACCATTCTGGAACCTGGTGTGGCCACCGCCGCCATTCTGGAACACAGGACTCAGAGGCTTTCTCCTCAAGGCAAACTCCCTGACCTTTGCTGTTCTGAGGCTGCAAAGGGTAGAGACCTGCCTCCCCCAGTGATGCCCTCAGGCCATCCTTTCCTTTCTTAGGTTCCTTTCCAGCAATGGAGATCCTCTCCACTCCATTTTTGCAATCCACGGCTTTCTTGTAACTTCCTTTCTGGCCAAACACAATATTTTGAATCACCCTTTTGGGCTCTTGGCTTTTCATTCTTAACATAAATCTGGCTAAAAGCTCTCAACAACAACCATGCCACTACCCCAGTATTTGGCTGTTTTGAAATTTCTTTTTCAAGGTTAACTAGTCCACTGTGCTTAATCTCAGTCTCCAGCAGTCTCTGGACAGGAGCAAAATGCAGACAAACCTTTTGCCAAGCCATAACACAAGTCATCCACAGTCCAACAACCAATGCTGTCCTTCTCAGAAGAAACCTCCCAAGCCTGGTCCTTACAGTCAGGCTTCCTATCAATATTCTGATCTGAGCTCTGACCAGAAGCTCCCAAACAGTACAGCCAAAGCTGTTCCAGGGCTTCTCTTGTAGGCGACATCTCTGAACCTTTTCTATCTCTTCCCATAAGCCCTTCTCAAAAATTTATAACCCACATTGTCAGGAATAGTCACAGAAACGACCCCACTTGTCCGGTACCAAATTCTGTCTTAGTTACTTTGTACTCATTGCTGGGACAAATACCCAACACTCAAAATGAAGGAAGGGAAGGTTTATTTAGCTCACAGTTACTGGAGGGTTCAGTTCATATTCCGCTGGCTCCAGGGCAAACAACAGCAGTTCAGGCATCAGAAAACAATGAAGAGCAGAGGAACAGCAGCTGCAGGGTTCAACAAACTTCTTTCTTCCTTCTATGCTGACTGCGAGGACTGCTGGTGGTCCACTGCAAAGAATGGAGCTCCCCAAGAGTGGTGCCGCTGCAAAGGTCAAGCTCCTCGGAAGACTGGAACTTCTCCAAGCATCTGGGGCAGGAGGGCAGGAAACCAGGCAGGGTCGCAGGAAGCCTTTCTCATTTCCTGGGCCCTGCCCACCTCCAGGGCTAGGCCCCCACATTGAGAGCTTCTGGAGCTGATTCAGCCAAGTTGACACTATGTTTCAACTAACACAGCAAGATACAGAGAAGAGTAGCATGGCCCCTGCCCAAGGATGACACGCAAATTCGTGAAGCATTCCATATTTTTTTACAAAGAAAAGTCAAGGCCCTGATGGATTCACAACAGAATTCTACAAGAAATTTAGAGGAGATATAATTCCAATATTCTTAAACCTCTTCAATGAAATTGAAAAGGAAGCAATCATCCAAAATCATTTCTGGAGGCAAAAATTATAGCGATACCAAAACTAGGGAAAGATGCAACTAAAAAAGAGAACTACAGTTCAGTTAATATTTAAAAAAAGAACTACAGACCAATCTCCCTTATGAACATAGATGCAAAAATCCTCAATAAAATTCTAACAAATAGAATACAGCAAATCATCAAGAAGATTATACACCATGGCCAGGTAGGATTCATCCCAAGGATGAAAGGATGATTCAATATATGCAAATCTGTAAATGTAATACGCTATATCAATAGAGCCAAACCCAAAAAACACATGTTCATTTCAATCGATGTGGAAAAGTCCAACACTCATTCATGTTCAAAATCTTACTGAAAATTGGAATAGAAGGCTTCTACTACAATCTGATGAAAGCCATCTATGACAACCCAATGGCTAACGTAATTATAAATGGGGAAAAGCTGAAATCTTTTACTCTCAGATCCAGTATAAGACAAGGATGCCCTCTATCACCCTGCCTATTCAATATAATTCTGGAATCATTAGCTATAGCCATTAGACAAGAGAGAGACATAAAAGGAATAAGAATAGGTAAAGGAGAAGGTAAATTATCACTATTTGCAGATGGCATGATACTTTACTTGGAAGACCCAAAAAACTTCACCAAGAAGCTACTAGAATTGATACACAAATTGAGTAGCACAGCAAGATACAAAGTCAACACACAAAAGTCAGTAACATTCCTCTACACAGATAACAAACATACTAAAAGGGAAATTAGAGAAGCAATACCTTTTACAATAGCACTTCAGAAAATGAAATACCTTGGAATTAATCTAACTAAAGAAGTCAATGATCCATTCATTGAAAATTACAGTACCCTGAAAAAAGAGATCGTAGAGGATTTCAGAAAATGGAAATAAATTCCCTGTTCCTGGATAGGAACAACCAACATTGTGAAGATGGTCATATTCCCCAAATTGTTAAACAGATTTAATGCAATCCTTATCAAAATTCCACCAACATACCTCACAAACCTAGAGAAATGATTCCTAAAATTTATTTGGAACCAGAAAAGACTAGAATAGCAAAGGCAATCCTGACCTACAAAGACAAGGCAAGAGGAATTAAAACTACTGACTTAAAATTATACTGCAAAGCTACTGTGAAAAAAATCAGTATGGCATTGGCAAAAAATAGACCCGAGGATCAGTGGAATAGACTAGAAGATGCAGAAGCAACTACAAACACAATCAGCCAACTTATCTTCTACAAAGGGGCCAAACATGCTTGCTGGAAAAAAGATAGCCTCTTTAACAAATGGCGCAGGAAAAACGGACTCACTACAGGCCAAAAACTAAAATTTGACCCAGGTCTATCATCATGCACTAAAGTCAAAATGGATTAAAGATCTAAACATTAAACAGAAGCACTAAATTTCCTGGGAGAGAAAGTAAGAGGAACTCTTGAAGACATAGGGGTAGGCAAACAGTTCATGTACAAAAATCAAACTGCACAGGCAGCATTTGAAAGAATTAACAACTGGGACCTCCTTTGATTGAGAAGTTTTTGCATATCAAAAGAAGTTACCAAGAGAGTGAAAAGACAGTGCACAAATTTTGAAAAAATTTTAATGAATAAGCAAGCACTCAGACAAAGGTCTTCTCTGTAGAATTTATAAAGAACTAAAACATTAGCGCCCCAAAATTTACAGACCCAATCCAGAAATGGGCATCCTGAGTTGAACAGACACTTCTCAGAGGAAGAAGTTATAGAAGCTAATAAATACATGAAAAATGCTCCACATCACTAGCCATCCATGAAATCCAAATTAAAACAACACTGAGATACCATCTCATCCCAGAAAGAATGGCTATCATAAAGAAATCAACCTACAACAAATGTTGGAGAGGCTGTAAGGAAAAAGGAATCTTTCTCCACTGCTGGTGGGAATGTAGACTGGTGCAGCCATTACACAAATCAGTGTAGAGATTCCTTAAAAACCTAGGACTGGAAATATCATTCAAGCCAGCTGTTCCGTACTGGGAATTTTCCCAGAAGAACTGAAAACATCATATCATAGTGATCTTTGTGTGCCTATCTTTATGGTAGCACAATTTGTGATGAATTTTGGAAGCAATCAAAATCCTCATGTCCTGAGAAATGGATGAAAAAAGATGTGATATTTTTATACAATGGAGTATTACTCAGCTATAAAGAACGATAGACTCAAAGCCTTTATGTATAAGTGGATACAACTGGAAGATATACTTATAAGTGAAATAAACCAGTCCTACATGTGTAAATATTGTATAGTCTGCCTAGTGTAAGAACTCAAAAGAAGAAATAAAAATTGAAAGGTATAACACAACTAAATGAAAAGCAAGAATTTAAGGATTAAACAAAGAAGACAGGGCAAAGAGAAAAGCTAGGAAAAATGGCAGGAGCAAAACCATACATTTATGTTCACAAGATGATTAAGGCCATCCTGAGAATCTCCATCAGGTTTTTGAAACTAGCAGTTAATTGGTATGATTCTCATCCCAACTAACTTTATATGCTGATACCTGTGAACTAAGCAACTGCACTGAAGATAGTAATGTGTAGTACTAGGGCCATGCTTAGAATCTCTGTCATTCTGGTCTTCTAAAAGCACACTGCTTCTCATGTCATATCAATTATTGCTGTTCTGTCAGTCAAGTAAATGTTTGTTTAAAAAAAGGTAATAGATGAAAACAAGAAACAAGAAAAAAATGTCATAGGACTGTCCTGCTACAATGTTATGTATGGTTAGATTTCTAAATTTCTGTGCAAAAATTTGTTATTGTTTATTTCTTTTTTTACTATTTCTTTTTTTACATTCTGTATGAATTTAAAGTTTATCATATCAACAACTGATAGAAAATATCTGTTCCATGTTATGTCTAAGGCATTGATATTCACAGATACTGATGTTAAGCTCAATAGCCTATGTCTTAGGGTAATGATATCATTAAGCTTATCTTCTTGAGGGTTAGTAACTTAAGTCTACAGACCAAAAAATTAGAGAAAAAGAAGGGCTACAATGATAGGCAACATTTTGTCCTTAGCCCTTTAAGGTCAGTGAAGACTCAGGGCATAAGAGACCTTGTACTGTAACATCCTATAACTCAGTTGTGTCCCAAATTTTCTGATCAAGGATATTATGGAGCCACAGAGGAAAGTGATCAATAATGTAGAGTGTGACTAAGGATAGTCACATGGAGAGAAAACATTCTCTCAGGCATTCATAGAGAGCAAATTGGTCAAGAAATGGTGTTGACTCCTCCACGTGGCTGACACTGAAAAAAGATCTACAAATTGTTGTATAGGGCTTCAGGGTAAATGCTGAGGGGATTTGGCTGACCTTGTGAGATATAAAAGTTACATTTTTTGTTATATGAGTCTTGCTTTATCTTGTTCTTAACCATTCAGCAGAAAAGTATAAAAATGACATATAAAAAGTAAAACCAGGGGCTGGAGAGATGGCTCAGTGGAATAGGCACTTTCCTGGCAAGTGCAAGAACCTGAGTTCAATCCCCTGCTCCACCAAAAAAAAAAGTAAAGGCATACGAATATGTTGAGCTGTAAAAGGCTCAAGTCAACAACATTGCCAGTCATCCAGACAACCCACTACTATTATGGGCTACTGGACTATATTGGATTCCTTTTGCTGAACTCATGCACCTACAATATATGAATGCCAATGGAATAGCCATCCCTGACAAGAGGAAACAAAAAATGGGGATATAAGTGAAGGACCACTTTGTAGTGAAAAAATATATGTCTGTATATACACAATAGTTAGCATAGATATACCGCTACTTTCTCTTAGTTTAATGAGCACAAATTTTTGAACTAATAGTGTTTAAACAAGCTATGTCTGCATCTTGTACTAGGAATAACTACTACAAAGACAACAATATGCAATGTATTAATTATTGTAACTGTCCTACTAACATGTTTTGAAATTGTCTCATTGCTACTACTTTCTCAATAAAATTAATATAAAAAAGAATATTGTCTCAGTTACTCTTCTCTCATTGCTGGGACAAAATACTCAATACCCTAAATTAAGGAAGGAAATGTTTATGCAGCTTAAATTTAGTGTAGGTTTCAGGCCATCCTCAACTGGCTGCAAGGCATAGTGGAAAATGGCAGAGGACATCAGTACATGTGTGGGCATGTCAGGGCCAGGGGCTATGCTAACTGCCATTGCTAAGGAGCACTTATAGAGCACACTCCAGGAGCCAGAACACCAAGCATACTTGGCTGGTGGTCATTAGCAGAAGAGCAGCCCTGTCCCGCCCCACATTTGGCCTATTCATGTCCTTCCCTACCCTCAGCTGATATATATTCAGGTGATTCCTCAATAAACCGGATCAGTGTCATCAGCTTGGTCTCTGGAGTCTTCCGTTGGTACTCACCACAAATGGCACACAAACAGGGACACTCCACAGACTTGACAGTGTGGTGGGTGTCCCCGCGCTCCGCAAGTAGCATTACCCGTAGGCACGTGCTCTTGCTGCTCTGTTGCAAGCTATACACGGTAAGGTTCCTTACTGTATGTTGTGCATGTATTGGAACCTACTCCTTCCCTTCAACCCATGGCTAGCCACTGCTTCACTATGGGATCCAAACACCTAGACCATCTTGCTCAAGTGGGTACAAACCTCAGAGCACCATGATGGTCGCTCATTCCCTGCAGGGCTAACACCCACCATTCTCACCATTCGCACTTGCCTCATGGGTTCTGAATTGCTGGGGGAAGGGACCAAGGCACGTCCCCTCCTCACCTTTCCCTTCAGCCCCCACTGCCTCACTCTACCATGACTTCAAAATGGCGACTAATAAAAAACAAAAAAAGGCTCCAGCCATTTCCTCCTCCTTCCCAGGAGGAGAAGTGCCACCACTTTCTCCTTCAACCAGCTTGCCTGGTTGGGAGCTCTGAAAGACCGACCCTTCCCCTGGAGACCAAGCAGAGTCATCGTCCTGTACTATTCCCCCATCTAGGCTGTGACCCTAGAGAGCCTTGGTCGGCCTTCAAACACAACCACTTGAGAACTCAAAAGATGACAGAGCTTGCTCCCAGCCCTGGCAGCAACATTACAGACAATTATGCAACACCCAGGATTAGGCACAGGAAAATTGGAAGGATAGGATACAAGAAACCCCGGGGCCTATATCCTGTTAATTTGCAACAAACTCCCCAGTGTCCTCTTACTTGGTACCCACACGAACATGGTACCCTAAAAAGACTGAGGAATGCTGTTAAGGAAGATGGCTTACAAAGTTCTTTCATTCAATAGCTGCTTGAGACTCTTAGTATGGACCTTAACTGCCCTACAGATTGGAAACAGCTAGCACAAGCAGTCTTCTCCAGCAGCACCTATTTAGAACGGGCAGCACCTTTTCATGACGGGTGTGAACAGCAGGCACTGCATAATCAAGCATCTGGGGTATTATTAAATTTTGATTGCTTAACAAGTGAAGGTATTTACATCTCTCCTGTGATACAAACACAGGATCCACCTCAATATTTTGATCAGGTGTGGCTCTGTGCACTGAGGGCATTCAGTAAATGCAATACCAGCCCTACCACACCCATTAATAAATTGCTACAGGGGTCTAATGAGGACTTTGCCTCCTTTGTAGCATGAGTCATGAATTCCTGTAACAGGAAAGTACAACACGAAGGGGCTCAAGAAGCTCTAGTGAAAGAGCTCATTTTTGAAGGAGCTACTCCCACACGCAGAGCCCTATTAGCTCCTATAAATGAAGACCTAGATCACTGGATTCTCACATGCACGGAAGTTACAGCTAATAATACACAGGTCCTTGCAGCAGCCCTTGCACAACACTTAAATTTCGGGAGTCAGGATTGATCTCTGCCCCTGTGTTTCACGTGCAAGATACCTGGACATTTTGCTAAGGATTGTCCACACAAACAACAAAGCCAACTAAAAGCCAAATGTCCCCACTTCTAACATAGGGTTAGGTTTTGATTGTGTCTGTCCAGAGACTGCCGCACACCCCGTGTGGATCCTCATGCGAGATGTCCGGCTAGTCACCGACTCCTCCGACCTGAGAGATGAACCTTCTCAGCCTTGATGATCGTCCACCCAGGAGCAGCCCCAGCCACTGACAACGCAGACGCTCCCCTCCTCCTGGACAAAATCAGCCCCTCGCCTGGGGACAACTTAAAGCCCTGACCAATCAAGCTCAACAGCTATTGCCCCCCGAAGATCACCTTAATCCCATGAAATTCTTCCTTATGGTTTGTGTGCTAATCTCCATCAACTCCGCACAGGCGCAGCCCCAGTGGCCCCCAATCAGGTTACTGTGTGGGCTGTAAGCCCCACTGGGCTTTTGGCTCTCTCCCCTGACTCCCCTCCCTTTCCAAAACCCTTTCTCACAAATTGCTAGATGGGATTGCCCTGTGATCCGTACATCACTCTGGTTCAGTCTGTGTAAACACCCCCTACTTGTTTTTGCTACCTTCCTTTTCACCTTGCCTAATCTTCTTGTCTATGATGGGCTTGGCCTCATATCCTTTGTGCCTTATTGATGCTTTGTTGCCTCCTCCCTTGCGTATCCCATTTGTGACATACCTAAGCCCTGAGCTCTGATGGCATCCATTCAATTGGCCATATTAAAAAAGGGGGAATTGTGGGCATGTCAGGGCCAGAGGCTATGCTCACTGCCATTGCTAAGGAGCACTTATAGAGCACACTCCAGGAGCCAGAACACCAAGCATACTTGGCTGGTGGTCATTAGCAGAAGAGCAGCCCTGTCCCACCCCCAATTTGCCTATTCCAGTCCTTCCCTACCCCCAGCTGATATATATTCAGGTGATTCCTCAATAAACCAGATCAGCGTGGTCTCCAGAATCTTCCGTCAGTACTTACCACATTCGTGGCAATGGAAAGCAGCAGAACAGCAAGAGCAAACAAGAGGAGAAGTGGCAGCAGTGGCCACAGAGAGCAAGTTTATCTCCCTTATGTTGCCTTCAGGCTATCAGCCCAGGCCAGGTATAGCACTCACATCAATAGTCCCAACACTGGATCATGAATTGATCACAAAGTCTATTAAGTCTGCCCCATGACTACATGAGGCTTTGAAGGGACAACTAGACATAAACCATAACATTCCTTTCCTGGACACCCATAGACTCATGTACATCCTTTATATAAAAGACATTTTAGCCCATCTCTAAGAGTTGCTGAAGTCCCAACAGTTTCAGCATTGCTGAAAAGTCCGACTCCACGACTTCTCCAAGACTTAGGCAAATGCTTAGCTGGGAGGCTCTATACAAATGAGAAGTTAACATGCAAAGCCATAAGATAAACATTACCCTTCTGAAAGGTACACACAGCAGGATACCAAGCATTGGGACCAAAGCTGGTCCAAAATCCAGAAGGACACACATTAAGTCCTATACTTCTATGTGGAATATCCAAAGCAATCTGTGATGAGTTATGAGCACCAAAGACTTACATGGCTCCACCCCTAGGACACTTTTGGTGAAAGTTCCCATGGCTTCTCACTTTGGTCTGCAAGGCTCCTTCCTTGCAGCTTTTCTTTGATAATACATGTTCCTGGATTTTCCAAATTTCTGGGGTTTTCACTGCATGTTAGTTTTCTCACTCTCTGCTTCACACACCACCCTCTCAGGGGTGTACTGCCTCTCCTCCCAGGCCTTCTGAAATTGAAGTGGAAGCCTTCTTAATCTCAGAACTCCCGAATTCTGCAAGCTCCTAAAACCAATGCCACATGGGTGATGCCAAGGACTGCTGCCAGCTGGAGCAGTAACCAGGTTTTCTTTTCTCTTGAACATAGAGGCTGAGTGCCTGAATTGATGAGCACTCTGATCCTGATTCCAAGGAACACATTCTCTATGCCAATGCCAATTTTGAACTGGGTGTGCTGCTGCCATTCTGGAATATGGTGCTGTGCAACTTTCTCCTCAAGGCAGTCCCTCACCTTTGTAATTCTGAGGTGGAAATGGGTGTAGAACTTCCACCTCCTGTGATGCCCTCAGGCCATCCTTTTGATTCTCTGGTTCTTTCCTGGCAATGGAAATCTGCTCAACTCTATTTTGCATTCCACAGCTTCATTGGAGCTTCCTTTCTGGCAAAACTCTCAATGCTTTAAATCATCCTGCTGGGCTCTTTGCTGCTGATTGTCAATATAAATCTGACTAAAAGCTCCCAACAATAGCCATGTCACTGTCTCAATATTTGACTCCTTTGAAATTTTCTTTGTCAGATTAACTAGTTAACCACACTTGATCTCAGTCTCAAACAACATCTCTGAATATGAACAAAATTCAGACAAACTTTCTTCCAAGTCATAACACAAATAATCTGGAGTCCAACAACCAATGCAATCCTTCTGCCCAGTAGAAACCTTCCTAGCCTGGTCTTTGTAGGTAGGATTTCTATCAGCATTCTGGTCTTCGGAACTCTGACCAGAATCTCCCATATGAACAGCCAACGGTCTTCCAGTGATTCTCCTGTAGGAGACATCTCTGAATCCTTCCTATCTCTTCCTATGAGCCATTCCCAAAGGCTGGTAATCCACATGGTCAGATTTAGTCATAGCAATGACCTCACTTCTCTGGTACAAAATTCTGTGTCAATTATTCTCCTCTCATTGTTGGAAAAAAAAATACCTGACACCCAAAACTGAGAGGAAAAAAAAAAAAAAAGGTTTACTTAGCTCACAGTGTGTAGAGGTTTCAGTCCATACTTAGCTGGTTCCAAGGCAGAGTGGCATGTGACAAAGGGTAGCAGTTAATGGCAATGGAAAACAGCAAAACAACAAGAGCAGAAGAGAGGAGAAGAGGCAACAATGGCAACAGAGAACAAATCTATCTCCCTTATGTTGCATTCAGGCTATCTGCCCCAGGATGGGTATATCACTCACACCAATAGTCCCAGAACTGGATCATGAACTAATCACAAAGTCTAGAAGTCTGCCCCATAACTGCAGGAGTCTTTGGGCAGATAGCTAGACACAAACCATAACAAATATGAAAGTAGATGTATGTATATACAGCATAGCCTAATATATTCACATATGTCTACATAACCGAATCACATTGATTATATGATCAAATTTGTCCCCAGCTTTACTTGTTTTGTCTATGTGGTATCACAACTTTTGAGAAGCATACACTAGCTGTCTCTGATCAGTTTCTTAGCTCAATGATTTGATACAAAACTCCTTCACATCTTCTATGTTCTCATTCATTGTGATTTCCAGTTTTACATAGCTGGACCTTTTTTATCCTTTTCTACATTTAAAATTAAGCTTTTATAGATTAATGTTATCCTTTTTAATGTCTTCTGTTGGCCTTCTTCTGCTGTAATGCTCATCATCCCATCATTTCAAACAAATCATTTTCTTTTCTCCTGATACTGGGAATCAAATTCAGGACCTTGCACTCGTGGAGTTCTTGCGCTTGCCAGTCAGGCATCTTGCTGCTAAGCTACATCCCCAGTCCCACAGATCATTTTCAATGTCCATGTTTTTCTAAGAAATAGCAAACTGAGTTATGTTTTTCGAATCCCAATTTGATAATCTCTGCTTTTTTTAACACAATTCAATCAGTTCACACTTATTGTAATAATGAAAACTAGGAGGACAGTGGAAGGTGGAGACAGCGCTATTGCACTTTCATTCCCTGTTCTGTGCACTCCCTCCATGTGCCGTGGATCTTAAATGGCAACTTGGTTGGACTAGGAGACATCTGAACAGGTGATGGTTTGCAAGGGGACTGACTTCATCACTGGCTAACCCATTGATAAATGTATAGCTGAATGGGTTAGTAGGGGCAGGGCCTCCCTGGAGGAAGTGGGCCTTGGGCAGTGACCTTGGGAACTCTACTGGGCCCCAGGCCCTACTCTTTGGGCTTTTCCCCTGCATCCTATTTTCTGGATGCCAGGAGTTGAGGCACTTTCTCCAGCAGAGCCTTGTGCTGTGGTGCTTCTGCCTTGGAGCCAGCCAGCGATAGACTCATACTGCAAGCCAAAGTGAAGCTCTTCCCTCAAGCTGTGGGTGGTTGAGTATTTTGACTCAACAATAGGAAAGTACTTCAGAAGAGAGAGCAAGGAGAGCAAAGATGAAAAGGAGATAAGACAGTGGAAGACTGCAGATGGAATAATTGCTACTTCACAATGAGGGAGGGGAAGGGAAGGAGGAGAAGGGAAGGGGAAGAGAAGGGGGAGGAGGAAGTGGGAGGAGGAAGAAGAGGGAGGGGAGAAAGGAGGGGGAGGGAGGGATAGTAGGAGAGAGGGGAAGGAAAAGACGGGAGGAGGAAGAGGGGGGGGGGGGGGGGAGGAGGGAGGTATGCAATTGGACTGAAGGTCCCTGGGTTAGGACTTGCTGTTGCAGCACATGGGGAGATGGATGCTGCAACAGCAGTACTCTGGAAGTGGAGTCTTGTGAATGGTTTGCATTGTAAGAAGTGGCGCTCACAGGAAAGAGGTGTTTTATGATATTTATCAGAGAAAGAAAAATGTAGTAACAGAATTACATGAAAACAGGAAAAAATAGAATTGAAACAAAAATACTCAATATGCAGTTATAGAAAAAAAACTTGAAGTCTTTCAGAATAATAAAGAAAAGGATTATAAAGGAAACAAAAATCCTCGAGCAGAAGACTAAGAATGAATTTCATGTACAAGTGTGTAGTGGAGTTCTTGTGTAAGTTCTCATATAAGAGAAATAAATCGAAATTACTCAAATTTGAGTAATCCGAATCCTAACTGTGGAGAAGGGATTTCACTGAAACAGCCTTGCTTTGTAGTCCAGGCTGGTCTCCAACTTGTGAGCCTCTTGCCTCAGCTTCCCAAGTACTGGGATTACAAGTAAATGTACATTAAGCCACATGGTTTAAGAACACTTCTTGGAAGAGGCAACAGTGTCCTTGAGACCCAAGAATGTCCACCATGTTCCAGGCACAGTCAGTGACCAACAGCCTTGTCCTGGAAGCCCGCAGTGAGCAGAAGGAGAAAGGGACACACCCCACACGTGCGAGCAGGAAGGCTGGGCAGAGCATGGAGAGGCACTGTGGGCAGGAGGCATCTGGAGGACTTGGGTGAAACAATCACACGCCGAGCAGGGGTGGCTTTCACTGGCGAAGCAGAAGGAAAAGACTCTTGACTAAGAGGGCCTTTGGGAGCTCCACACCTCTCTGCACACACAGGGCAAGTGACAGAGGACTTGGAGGGACAGGGTGGCACAGTGACATCACACCCGCAGGCAGCACTTCAACAAACTCCACATAAAATTATTCCCCAAGAATTATCTTAAACAATGTTTGCAGAATTAATTGTAAATGGTGGAAGTGGTTTTAAAAGAGATGATACAGAGTGCAAACAAAATAAATATTTTGAAGCCATCATCTGTATTCAGAACTCAGGGTGTGGTGCAAAGTGAAAGTTTAAGTGTGTTCTCTTCTGTAGGAAGTGCACCAGAAAGTAACGTTAGTTTCTTCACTTGCAGAGTAAAGATGTGTAGATTAAAATATATATATTTTTAAGTGTGAACAAAATGCTTTCCTCACAAGCCACTCCTCTCTGCAGCTTTGGATCCTGTCTTCTTAGGAAGTCACAGAAGCGGGCTGGGGAGATGGCTCAGTGGAATAAGGGCTTCCCTGGCAAGTGCAAGGGCCTGAGTTCAATCCCCGATTCCACCGGAAAAAAAAAAGGAAGTCACAGAAGCAACTATGCCTTCGCTTCTTTTCATCTGGATTCTTCCAGTCGACAGTAAAGCACATTCAGGCTTCTACAGTCCTTAAGACACACAGCCAGCCTCCTCACTCGTGGGCTCTGCATCTTCAGATCCAATCAACCACAGCACAAAAATATTTGAAAGCTATTCTTCTGTAATAAATATACACAAGCTTTTATTGTCTTTATGCCCTAACAATATGGTATAGCAACTATTTCCATAATATCACAAATTGTGTTAGAACATACAATCTAGAGATTATTTAAAATATATAAGAGTATATGTGTAGGTTACATGCAAATGCAATGCCATTTCTTAAAAGGGACTTGGGCACCCTCAGATCTGCAGAAGGTCCTGGAATGAGTCACTCAAAGGACCACAGGGATAACAGTATTTGTTATCCCTCATGGCTTCAGTCCTGCTTGTACATGGGGTCACTTGGGAATTCAAAAACCACCTAGGTGCTTGTGTCCAGCCCTGAGATTCCCATCTAATTGAGTTGGAGGATGACCTTGTCACCAGATGTCTGCAAAGTAACTCACAGTTCCAGTGTCCAGACAAAGCTGAGTATCACAGTGGATCTGCTCCTTTTCTCAGCAACGTTCTTCAGAGTTGTTAATAAAACCCAGGCCCACCCCTCTCCTCCTAACCACAACCATTGGGTTTCTTTCCCTTGGGTCTCTAAAACACCTTTTGCTGAACCAAAGTTCAGATGCTACAAAATTCAGCATTCATTGCCATCTTCATCTTCGCTGACCCCTCTGGCACTAGGTATTTGCTATGACTCTTCATTCCTTGACACCTTTCACTTCAATAATGGAGACTGAGCCCAGGGTCTCACACATCCTCAGCAGGAAAATGGCATTAGGACCAAAAATCAGAGAACCCAAGTTTAAATTCTATCACAGCCTTTGAGTAGTTATAGGACAGTTCTTCAAGTCGTTCTGCATCTCTTTTCCCCATAAAGTTGCTCCCCAAGAGACCTTTCTCCACTGCCAAAGGAAGAAAGGGTAAGAAGGAAGCTGATTTTATGTGGGTTTGCCAGCTTGGTGGCTGCAAGGTAGGCACTGTTTCCATTTCATGACTTCTGTTTTCTCATAGTAATAGGGTACAGATTGTACTTCAGGTAGAAGCAGAGGTAGGAGACTTGGGATCCTAGGTGGGCAGAAGAGATGTAAAACAGCCAGCAAAAACTTGGCAAGGGAATAGAGTAAGGACACTTCCACAAAGCACTATTTTTTTCTTAACAAATGAGAATAAGTTTTACAATTCTAAAGCTAGACCAGATTTATGATTAAAGCAAAAGCAAGCTCTATGTAGGAGAGACACATGAAGGCAACATGCAGACAGACGCAGGTGCAGCTCCAGGACCATAGGCTCCATGCAAGTGGCCCTTGCAGTGTGTCACTGGATAGAGTACCTCGAGGACACAGCCCACCTGGCTAGGCCTTGGCCAGTGCTCTGTTGTGCGACTCCCTGCGGGGCAGGCTGGGGACCCAGGGTCAGGGCTGCTGAAATCTCCATTCTCTTGCCCAGTTTCTATGCTGACTGATGGGATCATCGTGGTGGCTGCTGTGTCTTTGCCTAAGGTGGGAAAACACAGAGGGGCTTGAGGGAGCCACTGAAGGTGCGCAGTAGCCACTGACCCAGGATGAAGCAGCCCAAGGGCGTGGGTGCTCCCTGAGCCTGCTGTTGAGGCTTGACTGACTGCTGAGTGGAGGGGCTGAGCTTAGTAACCTCTCAGACACACACTGCTGTGGGAATTCCTCTCAAGAGATGGAGGAGCTCTACATGACCCAGCTTTTTGTCTCTTTTCCTTATTTTCTTCCCAGGGTACAGTGAGAGCTCAGAGCTCTACACAGGAAAACACAACCTTTGAGTAGAAGGAAAAGTGTTTTCCTCAATGCTGACAATGGGCAAGAATTTAAGCTGGAATGGCTGGGGTTTTACACAAAAGACAGCAAAGTGAACCAAAAAATATCCCAAACATACTTGTCCAGAATGGAGCATGTTGGCACACACCTGTAATCCCAGCACTTGGGAGGTTGAGTCAGGAGGATCTCTGCAAGTGAGACCAGCAGGGGTTACAAAAGTGAGCACAAGGCCAGCCCAAATTGCATATTGAGACCCTGTCTCTAAAAAAAAAAAAAATTCACCTTGATGGAAAAAACACACTCTTGCCTCTTGCTCTCACTCTCACAGAGAATATGTACAATTGCTGTCTCAGCCTTGTTTGACAACATAACAAGATGAGATCCAGTTACATTACATTGAAGAAAAATATCTCGCCCTGAATGTTTACCTCAGCCTTACCAAAGCACTAGTACCCCAGGCATCTGCTCTCTGTGCAGAGGGTTGGAGACGTTGAGCTGCAGCCCATGGCTCGGGGCTGGCGTCTTGCTCCACTAAGTCACTTTTGCAATAGCAGGAGGCAGGAGTGTCTGTCAGTTTGAATTTCCTGAAGTGCGCTGGCCTGTGTCACAATCTCAGTGGTGCAGCAGTGCAGTCCATTTCACCACCTCTCTGGTATGGAATGGGAGAATAAAGAGGAGGTGGGTGTCAGCCAGCAGCAGAGGAGCTGGCTGGCAGGTGATGCTCTGCAGGGGTTTGTCTGTGAAGTGTTTGTCTGGGCTTGGGTGGAGATCCTGCCAAGACACAAAACTAAGAAACTTTCTCAGTCACACAACCTGGGAAAAGTCCTTACTTCAGGCTAATGGTCATTCCTTTTCAGTCAAGTCTGCAGGGCCCACAGTAAAAGGGAATGAGGGAAATTATCTAATTTACATACAGAAAGTATATGGCCTATCAGAGTAAGTTTTGGTGAAACTACCATTGAACTTCTGGATTCACAGTGTAAGCGTGACTTGACTTCCATTCCATCCATCTTGGAATTTCTTTCTTTCTTTCTTTCTTTCTTTCTTTCTTTCTTTCTTTCTTTCTTTCTTTCTTTCTTTCTTTCTTTCTTTCTTCTTTCTTTCTTCTTTTTTTTTTGTATCTTAGGGAAAGGTCTACAGGATGTTCAGGGTCTCACTACTAGATCGGACTCAAAATGATCTGCCTGTTTGCAGCCTCCCAAGAGCTAGGATTACAGATGCATGCCACCATGCCCAGTCTCAATTGCTGTCTCAGCACACCCAGGGCGGGGGTCAGGGCTGGCACAGTAGGCCCAGGGATTGAACCCCCAGCCCCTATTGTACCTGCTTGCAGGCACTTTAATCCACTTAGCTATTTGGCCTTGGATGGCCCTTTTATCTTGAGATTTTGCATGCTATCCATTGTTTAGTTTTCCCCTGACCACTAACTCAAATCTCTAACCTGCCAGGCTGGGTTTTAGCTATTTGTTTGCATGGCTTTTCCTACCTAGCTGACCTCTTTAAAAGCACAGATTCTCACTGAACAAGCCTTGACTCCTAAGGGAAGCTCTTTAGGGGCACAGCAGTCGGGACAGGTCCAGCTCACTGATACATTGTGTGCTTAGCGTGTGCAAGGGCCCTGGGTTAGATTCCCATGGGAGGGTTGATTTATGGATGCACAGTAGTTTAAATTAATGCTTAACTAATGATGAATAGATTAAGGTCCTCTTAAAAAGGATCAAAAGTATTATATTTTAAGGAAAGTACACTGAGGTATCCAGAAACTCTTGTAGAACCAAATTATCACACACAGCTTATCAAACACACTCCTGCCAAAGGGATATCTTTCAGCATCGTCATTCAATTGTGGAGTTCTGCACTTAGGCTTGATTTTAACCAAGGATCAAATGACTTCCAGAAGGACTCTGAAAGTATAGAAAAATATAAATATAACTAGATACTCCAAAAGTTGGCAAACGATCTTTAAACAAGCTATGGAGCTCTCTGGTATTTATTTTCCTTCCACGGTTCGCTTGTTTGTCGAATCCACTGCTGTATCATCCCGAATACTGCCACGCTGCATCACTTAATTGCTCTGCACATGTAGCCTCTTCATTGGACAGGGAGCACCTTGAAGGCAAGGTAGGGCCTTACAGTGCCTGGTGCACAGCGTTCCCTCACTCTCACAGAGCGAATAAGTGAAAGGATGGCTGGGAACTGAGCCAAGCTCTCGGAAACGCGCTATCGCACACATTTGCTCGGCCTTCCTCTGATGAAGGGGCTGTGGCTCTTTATTATTCTTACTAATGTTCAACACCGTAATTTAGACGTAGAGGAAAACCATAAACCTCAAGGGCCTTGTGTGAATTTGTGCATGCACGTCTGTTGGTGTTGGGGGTCTGACTTTGTTTTTAAAGTGTGAAGGAGCAAAATGGACAGAAACTGTCTTCCACATAAAGATATTTGCGCAAAGCCCGAGGAAATCAGGTCTTAACAATAAAAAGGAAGAACTCCTGTGGGGAATTGTAATGCAAGGAAGAGAAGAGGTGACCCACAGATGGAGTGGGGGTAAAGGCGAGGCAGACAAAGGGTTTGTGCGGCAGCATCTACCTTGTGCACGGTCTTGGCCATGTTGGAACTGAAATAACACTACCCGGTCTTGGGAAATTGAGATGTCCCTTTTAAAAATGATCTCTCTGGTTATCGCTGGGGCAGCTCGTCCCTCTAGGGTCATTAACCTTCTGCCCTTTGTCCCTAACCCCGGGCCCCCGGGGTATCAGTCTAAGAGACCGGTGTGCAGAAGGCCTCAGTGTTCCTCTCTTAAGAGCCCCCAGAGCAAATGACTGAACAGATTAGGACGGATTAGACAGATAACAACTCAGACCTTTTTACAAGCACATTTTTCACTCCACACTCAAATTCCCTTCTGTGGCCCACAGTCTCACACAACCCAACGACTGGATAGTATTACTGAAATATCTCTGCGCCAGCCGAGTGCGTGGAACTGTGCAAAGCCAGATGTTCTTGTAACCCTGTTTTACTGAGTTATTTATATCCATATAATATTTGACATTTCCTGTGTTGTTAAAGAGTTGGGGGCCCTTGACGTATTTTTAAGAGAACAGTGTCGACTTTTCATTTTTTTTTCTTTGATGCCCAGCACTGGAAATAAGTATGATAGAGGCAGGTTTATTAAACAGATGCTTAGGTATCTGAAGGCTCCCTTGTTTAAAGCCTTTCATCTTAAGTGAGCTTCAGGAACAGAAAGATGCTAGAGCCTTCTAGAAGGGACCTAAGAGTTAAACCCATCATGCAATAAAAGCTAGTGTCTGTGGATCTACAATCAGTCAGCAAATAGACAAAGAAAATATTTTAACAAACATTGGAAAAATAATCCACATTTTCAGGACTAAATTTTATGAAGTCTTGATATGTGAGCGACATCATCTCTTTGAACTTGATAGATATGGAAAGGGCTAGTTAAAATTTTTTCAGGCTTAGTAAAATATTAGCTGGCAAATTTCTCTGGCTAAATAAAATAATGGAAACTTTATGGAGTTGAAAGTATTTGGTTGGTCCCAAGTGGTAAGAATGTTTAAAAATACATGTGAAAGTTGATATACAAGGTAATCATTCTGTTTTCTTTGTTTATGCTCAGAGTCCAGGCACAAGAACTTTTTAGCTTTTGGGATTTCTTGACTTAAAGAAAGCTTTCCTCTTTATAGGATGTCATGAAAAAAGGAACAGTCTTCATTTAAAGGCATCTTCAGTGTTTCTGGTAATTCAACACTGAATATCACCAAAGGGAAAAGGTGGGGTAGGAGATCTTGGGGGCACTCCAGTCTCTAAATTTACTTTGTAAGCTTTTGCAAATCTCAGCTTTGTATCTTGTGGGGGGAGGGATTCTTTCTGTATGTTTGCCAGTTTGTCCAATTTTTTATTAGTACTTCTTTGCAGTACACAAAGGCTTCATTCCTCAAGGGGTGTTGGCACATGTTCCTGACACCTTCTAGTTCCTTCCCACGCCCTTCCCCTCCTCTCTCTCCACCATCCCTCCATCCTCTGTTCCTCTTCCTTTTTGCAAAAGATCTGTCTCCCTAATTCTTATTATCTGTCCTTTGTCTTGGTCTTTAATTATATTCTTGGTTTCTCTTCTAGGAGATACTGTGTACTGATTTATTAAGCTTATGTGTCTGATTCATTTTGCTCAGCATTATGGTCTCCAGGTGCATTCGTTTTTGCTACCAGTGACTCAAGTTCAAGCTTTCCTTCTGAGAAGCAGAGGAAGCAGGCATATACCAATGTGCAGAGCAGCTTCCAGAATATGCTGCTTCCCCTCTGGACCTTGTTCCTGCCCTCCCTGCTCTAGCCCTTCCCACTCTGAAGCAGAGGGTCCTCAGACAGAACAAATCCTTCCCTCTGTGAAGAAAAGCAGGGAGCCCCAGGCTGCTGATGCTCATGGGAGTGCAGCGAGCCTTCTCCCCCACAGCAGCAGCCAAAGTCCTTGTAAACCTCCAAGCTGTGATAAGCCTTGAGTGTTCCAGGAATGAGACAGATGCTCTCACAGTGGGCAGGCAGGACAGCTCCCCGAGCCCTGGGCGCATGCCCTTGTGGGGGCAAGTCCTTTCCCCACCCTGTGGCTCTGGACTGCCCCACTGCCTCAGGAATGGGAAACCATCCATACTGTCCCACCTCTGGCAGACGTCGCTCAGGTTCTTCTGAGCCACAGTGAGCCTGGCCATCTCTGGGCATCAAGTCAAGACCTTTCCCTGCCTTCTGAAATTTAAAATCATTCTTTTTTTTTTTTTTTATTTTTATGCTTAAGCCTTCCTATTCTCCCTTTAAAACACCCTTGGAAATGTTTTTCTCTCAGTTTGCATCTTTCATCACGGCTTCTTCATTATTTATTTCATGGCCTTCTCCCTGTTGCCACTGACAACGTCCAGCCAGCTTAGGAACATCTCCCTAACTGAGGAGTCTAAATAAATGGGTCACTTGGGGCAACAACTGGAAGCTGCTTGGAGCCCTCTCACAATCAGTGGAGTCCGGATCCTGGCTGTAGCGTCATGCAGGTCCCATCCCAGACTTTTGTTCACAGTCTGCTCGTCCTCCAAGTCCTCAATGCACATAACCAGTGTATCCTCATGACAGCATTTCCACCCTGAAGTCTGAACTTTTGTTTCATTTTGTTTGGGTACCAGGAGTTGAGCTCAGGACCTTTCACTTGCCGGGCAGGTTCTGTGCCACTGAACTATGTTTCTAGCCCAAGGGCAATTTCTGTTTCACTAGGCTCCCTTTGGTCACCTGCTCTCAAATTCAAGACCTACTTCCTTCAGAAACCCTGGCCTTTTCTTTAAAGATGTCAGCTGGAACCCAGAGCTTCAAAAGTGCAAAACAAAAATTTTGGGTGTTAAAGTATATTTTACTTAAAGACTTTCATGGGCCAGCGAGATAGCTCACCAGTCAAAGCACCTGCTTAGCAAGCATAGGGACTGGAGTTTAATCCCCAGCACCCCATGCCACACCAGGACTAGATGTGGTGGCCCACACCTGTAATTCCATGGCTGGGGAGGCTGAAAATAGGAGGATCACTAGGAGTCTGAGCTGCAGTGAGATCCAAATACATTTAAAAAATAAATAAGTAGCAAAGTTTTTTGTGATCATTGGTATGGTTTTTTATCCACATGCCCTTGAAATCTTCATACGGTCATAGGTGGGTCATAGGTGTGAATGCTACCCCGAGGGTGGGTAGCATGGATGGGAAACACAGGACAGCTTGGTGTTTGTTGCACATAGCTTGCTCCCTTGCTGCCCTCGACCTGCCATAACCTGTTCTCCTCTGCCACGCCACTCTGCCTGGGAGCCAGCCAACCTGGTCCTTTACAAACTGTGAGCCAAATAAATCTTTTTCCTTTGAGCTTTAGGTGTTGGGTATTTTGTTTCAACAACAAGAACAGTAACTAACACAGTCACAAATAATCCCATTCACCCTACAATGTCTCCAAGGGATTTGGGTAAGTGGGTGTGGATGTGGATAAAGACCTTCTATCAACACTACATGGAAACCAAGCAAGCAAGCAAGCAAACAAACCATAAATCTTACAATGGCATTTGTAACAGTAAAACTCATAAATGTAAAGATAATATGTTTAAGTCTAAAACATGATGCCCATTTTTATAATGGAGGAAACAATGGCATTCATTCTAGAAGCTTTAGAAAGCATGTCTTCAGAGGTTTACAGATTCAGCATAGCAGAGCTGAAGGTAAAGAAGAGTACACACACAAACAACCTAATATAGTGTGTGTTGTGTAATATGCACTTGGTGGGTCTCAGCAAGTCTTTATGATCATTGTATCAGAGATAGATTGAGTCTCATTTTCAAATAAAGCAGTGGAAAGACTGGGTGTGGTGGTGCGTGCCTGTAATTCCAGCTCTTAGGAGGCTGTAAACAAGTGGATCACTATGAGTACAATCTAGTAGTGGGACCCTGAACACCCTGTAGACTCTTCCCTAAAAAGCAAACAAACAAACAAAGCAGTGGAGGCATGCAGAAGAAAACATCGCACTCGATGAGGCCAAAATGTCTCTCCTTGCCCATCCCCTAACCCTTACTCTCCAAGGAAAAGCTCTCTCACAGTACACAGAGCAGCCACCTTTCAACTTCCAGCCCCACCCAAGGAGTACAACAGTCAGAAATACTTAAGAAACAACACCCAGTCACCAGATGTCCCTAACATCTGGCTAAATCTATAAAACTGTCCTCTACCACCACTACCTCCATCTCCAAAATGCAGGGGGAGGAAACTTACAAAATCTCCAATGTCGTGAAACAAGATCTTGAACAAATTCGTATCTGTGACTTTTGCCTTTCTTCATCTCTTTCACATCCTGAGCAGGTCCTCAGTATTTGGAGGCACATACATGGCCTAAGAAACATTGGGTCCAAAAGCAATGGACTGAAAGGAAAGAATGATCAGTAGTCCATTATTTTTAACAAAATAAAAAGTAGATAGTAAGAAGTAAGGAGAGATCACCCTCAAGCAGAAAGAGGATCAAAAGGTGGAGGGAAGAGTAGGAAAAGGAGGGAAAAAGATAAGAAATGGCATGACGATGCGTTCTATGCATGGACTGACTCCACAGGAGGATGTGAACATTATGTACTCCAAGCATGTACTGATTAAAAAATAAATAATTTCTAAAAACATAGTTTATTCTTTTTTGTTCAAGCTTTAACCTTAATTCCTGGAAATGATGAGAAATCCTAAGTATGTAACGGGATAATGCATATGCCAAGACATAGGTGAGAAGGAAGGTTAGAGAGAAGATGGTAGTGGGATCTGCCCTAAAGGGAAAGAGAAGTGCTGACAGTAATTTGGGTTGACGGGGAAGGAGCAAAGATGGTCATCCTTAGGATTGTCATGACCCAAACATCAGGGCCTGAGGATATAGCTCAGCAGCACAGGGCCTGCCTGGCAAGTGCAAGGTCCTGAGTTTGATTCCCAGTACCAAAAATAAATGAAGAAAAAGGAGCAAAACCAGTGAGATAGGAGACTTTAGAGAGAACACCAAGCCCCACAAGTAGCAACCGCTATAGAGACTGAAGGGTATTTCTCTGTTCAAAGGGTGCATATCTAAGCCCCAACTCCTCTATTTTTCAGAAGACCTGAGTCTCCACCAACAGAGGCTCTCATGTCCAGGCTCCAAGACTTATCTGATCCCCAGCATGGGCACCAATCTGGAAACCTTGCAGGATTCTCCAGAGCCCTCCTGGGTTTGGATAGGTCAGCTCACCCCTTGTCAAGCAGCAATGAGCTAGAAAATACCACTCAAGTTGAGTATACCTGCCTTGTAATCCTTATTTTTCAGGAAGTTGAGGCAGGAGAATCAATAGCTTGAGCCCAGCCTGGACAACCTAACAGTTTAACAGGGTCTTATCTCAAAATAAAAAATAAAAGGGCTGAGAGGTATAGCTCAGTATGAAGGCCCTGGGTTGAATCCTTACTACCACCAAAATCAAAAACCAAAAGAAAGAGTCAGGATTATTCCTTGGGTATGTTGAGATAAGGATTTTCCAGTTCAGGCACTGGTGACATTCGGGACTGAATGCTATCGGGTATTGGCCTGTACATGGCAAGATGTAGAACCACAGTGCTTGACTCTACCCATTTGATGCCAACTGTATCATTACCTCTGAGTCCTGGCAATCAAAAGGTAGAGAGAAGACTACTGGCAGCTGAGGGGTGCTAGTACAGCCGGGGAAGAAATCCCCCCTTATTACATTGCCTTCATACCCACCTTCAGCATTCCAGTGCAGAAACTTAAACCCCTCAGCATTCCAGTGCACAACCTTAGACCCCTCACAGTTACACGGGATGACTGAGCAGCCACTGCCTCAGACACAGCCCAGTAAGCACTTTGACGGTTTGGAAATAATTGAAACTCTCATCTTTTCCATTAACACACACACACACACACACACACACACACACACACACACACGCACGCACGCACGCACGCACGCATGCACACCATACCCTTTCAGAGGTGTGGATTAAACTCACCATTTCTTTTCCTCGTGTAATAGGATCAGTAGAGGAGCTAATTGTGGGGAGACATTTGTATGAGCCTAGGGACTCTGGGAGCAGTAACAGGAAGCTAAATAAGGCATGAGTAGTGAAACATTGGGGTGGGGGAAGGGCCTCTATGGGATCTGAGACTGGTGGAATGAAAGAGGGGTGGGATTTTGTGGAATTTTTATAGAATAGATAATACTATTGCTTGAGCAATTGTCCTCCTCAAATATTTATTAAATATTTGTTAGTAATCGCTGTCATTTACACGTGTGCAACACTGAAAAAATTACTAAGTTATCTATTTTTTTCATCTGCATAATGAGGGCACAAGAGCCTGCCTTACAGGATTGCAAAGCAGCCTAAAGGAGCTCAACACTCAGCACAGGTCTGGCTGTGAATAGTCTCTCAGTGGGATTAGCCACTATTCTTATTCTCATTTTGATGGATTGATAAATAGCCTGAATTTATAAATGATGGTAGTAACAACATATTGCATGACATGCTTTGAAACTACGACACATCTGATCCAGGTCAGGATCACTGCAGGCCTTTAACGTGGGGATAGGTCTCCTATATGGTACAGCTGCACATGCAGCGCCTGGTCACCCAAGGCTCTAGCCAAGAGCTCGGCTTCCTGTGTGAGTTTTCTTCCACCAATCCACTCTATAATCACCCTGAGAGTCTAAGGTCCTTGGTCAATTAGGCTGAGGTCAGCTGACTCAAATGCTTCAGCAATGAGAAATTTTGTTTGCTTACATACCAGACATCTAGCTGTTGGGCAAGCTTGGGGAACATACAGTCAGGACTTGGCTGCAAATCCCAACCTGCCTTTCCTTGGGCATCATCTTTATTCAGAGTGGCTTGTGATGGTCACCAGCTGAAACTGAGGGAGGAAGAGGGGACAGAAGGAAGGAGGGAGGGACAGCACACTAGAGAAGGACCACTTACTACTACAGTTAGAAGTGAGAAGTGCTACGATGTACAACAGGTGATTGAAATATGCAGTGAACACTTACATAAAAATATTAAAAATGGATTACAGTAAAAGACATATTACCCCTAATCGCCTCAAAATACTCCCCCTTGCTTTGCATCTTTACAAAGTATAATAAACAATACAGTGCTTTAAAAAAGATAAAATGAGGGTACCAAAAAAGTTAAAAAGATAAAATGGAAACAGAGCTTTGTAAACAAGGAGGGGAAGAAGGATTGATGGGAAGGGAGGAGACTGAGAGGAAAAAGAGGGATCAAGAGATGTCATGCACAGGTTCAAACTGCCCATGATGAATAGGATTGTTGTGAATGTTTAAAATGTACCAATCAACTTAGTTAAGATTACAGCGCTACTGAGAGGCACCCAGTGGAAAAGAAGACTCCTGCAAGCAGTGTGCTCCACCCTCTTCCACTTGATTCACAGGATCTGGCACCACGAGATTTCTGGTTCTTCCCCCAAAGTCAGAATTACCATGAGAAGGATATGTTTTTGATCCAATCTAGGACACTGAAGAAGTCAAGACAGTACAACTGAAAGCACTCACAGAAGAGGACTTTGGGAATGGCTTCAGAAAGCAGCAAGATTGGTGAAGAAAATGTATTTAAGCAAGTATTTTGAATGCAAAATATGTCTTTCTCTGTGATTAAAAAATGTTTTGTTTTGTATTTAGGACAGGGTCGACAGGGTCTACAAGGTTTCACTTCATAGATCAGACTTGTAGTGATTCTCCTGTCTATAGCCTCCCACGTGCTGGGATTACAGGCACATGCCACCATGCCAGCCTCAATCGCCAGCTCAGTGCACCCCCAGGAATGGGGCCAGCAAGGCAGTGAAAAATGTTTAACACTCATTGTATTTTGTGTCTTACTTGTCAAAGCATAACCAGAACATTGCCTAAGACTATAGAGTTAAGAGGTGTAGTTCATTTTTTTTTTTAATGAGAAAGAACATTTGCAGAAACTCCCGAGATATTTGCTTCAAGCAAGGTGAGGTGGCAGGGCCACTCCTCGATCCTGGGTTTTCCAGAAGAATGGACTCAGTCTGCTTTGTATAGCCAAATCTTAGTCCAGTATTACAGGCATCACTGATGGTGGCAACAGGAAGAAGCATGCACCAGGTCCTGGATTTCTCAGGGATGAAGGAAGGAAGGAAGCAGCAATGGATTCACTGAAGTCTTCAGATATTTAAAATTTTACAATTCTTATTAAAGACATTGCCCATCTTCTCCCCTTGGGGCAATTATAAGAGAGGGAGGGAGGGGAGGGAGGGAGGG
>PVKA01020911.1:0-39533 GCA_004027165.1 Ctenomys sociabilis | reverse complement strand
TTATGACAACTTATTATCATGGAAGCCCTTCCAGGATACCATATTCTCTTCCAAAAATAGTGGCCTCAGTAATCTAAGGATCTCTCCCTGGCCCTATCACTTAAAAGTGCCTAACATTTCACCATTGCCACACTGTTAATAAAGATTCCAGTAAAGGCACTTTGATAGACAAACCCACTTCCAAATCACAGTGCTGTCTGTCTATATCTTACTGATTCTATCTCTCTGGAAGAACCTAATACAACCACTTAAATTAACATTCACAGCCTTGACAATCTATACATTCAATTCTTTTGCCTATATCACGAGCATGACTCTCTGGCATAAATGGATTTTTAAAATGTCACTGGGAAATCCACTACCCTGGGAAAGCAGACATTTATAGGAAAAGTTATAAGGCAAATCATCTTCTACTTTGGACCCAAATCCTTGTTGTCTATGTCTATGTGGGGTAGATGTACTTTACAGTGAAAATGCAGCCATCTAAAGTGGTGCGCCATATAGCAACAAGGAGGTTACTTGGCATTTCCTTTTAATCTAATAAATCAGTTCCCGAAGTGTGGTGCGTGGAGTCCATGGTATTCTGAGAGTTTATGAGGGAGAAGGACCTAAAGTGTGAGGCTGTAATGTAACAAGGACTGAAAAAGGCCTTGGCTAATGGTTTCAAGTTTCACATTATAATTAACATATTAAGAAACTTCTACCTATTAGAATATCAAGTATATTCTCAAAGAATCACATTGTATGCTTATTTATCTGTTTTATCTATTACCTTAAAAGATTCTTGGAATATTCCTCCCTCTATGAACTTTATATGTGTAAGCTTATGTTTAATTCATTTGCATCAGACAAAAATATACATTATACCAGCTTTCATGCTGAAGCAGATGTAAAGCTACAGATGTTTTCTGGCAAGCTAGAATTAGAGTCTCTCACAAAATGTTTTTAAAAAAGGTGCCACTCTCCTCAGATACTTTTATTTAGTGAAATTTTGTATTTTTTTAATGCTGTTTTTTTCTATCACTATTTTATATTCTTTAGGAAATACAATTTTTTTAAGATCTATGCTTATAATGCAGTTGTCATAAGAACCAAGTACTGTCAAATGAAAGCAGTCAGTGATAGATTTTTCATCAGGGTCCAGATTTCAATGGAGAAAAATAAATTTACAAAAAGTAATGAAGTGAGTTTGTTCCCTGTCTGGTTAGAATGTTGGAGCAGGAAAGAAGATGGGGTTTGAACACACAAAAAACCTGACTGTATACGTGTGTTTCTTCCATCCAGATCCCTGAGACATGCAATGAATCTACCAAAATTGAAGGAACATTTCAAAAGACAGTGAACTATGATTCTATGCAGGATATTGAATAAAATGAATAAAAATTGCCAGATTATGTCTGTAAGTTCTTAGGAGCCCAGATCATCAGGGCACAGAATCAGATATTTTAACAGTGAATTCAACATGTTCCCCTAGAACGTCATGTCTTAGAATTAAAGGTTTAATGTATCATTTAATATTTAAATTCTTAGGTGAAAGGTGTTGCCAATGGAGATTTAAAACAAAAATATTAATATAAGAATAAATATTAAAAAGTAATGTTAGAATCTTACTTTTGGGGCCTTAATACTGCTAAAAATACTGACGCCCTTCACATTCCTGTCTCATCTTCTGTTCCAGTACTATCCAACAGAAATTTAATGCAAGCATAGGTAAAATAGGAAGCACAGACATAATATAAAATGTTCTAAGCAGGACATGAAGGTTCATGACTGTAATCCCAGCACTCAGAGGATGAGGCAGGAAGATTATTGTAGATTTGAGACCAGCCTGGGTTACAAAGGGAGCTCAACGCCAGCCTGAATGCGTAGTGAGACCCTGCCTCAAAAACAAACACCAACAATTCTAGTAGTCACGTTTTAAAAGGTAAAACAATTATGTAACCTTATTTTTTAAATTTTTATTTTAAAGAGTAAAACAACAGAAATAAAGACACAGAGTAATAAGTGACAGTGAAAATGGTACAGAATTTCAAAACAAGAATAAAAATTTAAGAATGGTTGTCGTCCCATTCCACCTAGGTGGGCCTAATGGGAAAGAACCTCAGGACAAGAAACCACCAGGCACAGTGGCCTGTTCCATACAGCTGGGCCCAGCCAAGCCCAGACCGAGAACCAGAACTCCAGGAGCATTTTCTGGACACAGAGTTAGCAGCAGGTAACTGTGGTGAGCTAGTCTGCCTGGAAGATTCTAGGAATATGGAGGGAAGTTGTCCAGACAGAAATCAGGGGAACTAATTTAAATACAAATTCTCAATTTAAGATCTGCTTGGTTAGGCAGCTCTTATAGTCTAAAATACAAACTCATTAATTACAAAAGTCTGTCAATGTCTAAATTTTGCTAGGTGTTACTAGTAGTGCTAATTGTTCTGCTGTATATAGGAGACAATATCTACCTTAACCATGTGTTTTCCCTTGCTTATTAGTATTGGGAGGTGCTTGGGTAACAACTTCACAAATGCCCTATAATGAAGGGCAGTGGACAGGCCAAATGGGAACCAGTATCTCACTCTCAATCTATAGAGAAGACAAAATATTGGGACACACAAAACAAGAATCTCTAAGACAAGAGTGATACTCAAAACACACTTTACAGAGAGGGTCTGACTCCAGTGATACAGCTATCTACTATTGAACTTTCACAAAAAGGTATCACAGAAATCAAAATGAGGAGTTCTTTATGAAATAAAAAAATGACAAAAAGAAGGAGAAAATAGCATTCTCAGGCCCCAAGTCCACCGAGAACAAACCCAGGAGACACCAGTATAGAAGAAACTGGAAGCCACACACCTGAAATCTCTGAAATAATAGCAACTTAAGGAAGCAACTGCAAAAGAGTATAGAAGAAATCAGATCAGAGATAATATCACATGTAAAAAAAAGAAATGATAACTACAATGAAAGAACTGGTAAGCATTTCTAAAGAAGACACTAATAAAAAAATAGAGGAGAATAGAAAAACAATGGAAACCTTGAATGAGCAATACAGGAAAGAAATAGAATACACAAAGCAGATTCAAAGAGATATACAGGAAATTAAAAACTCAATCACAAGTTGGAAAAATCACTTCAATGGAAGTGAAGATGGATTTTCAGACCTTGAAAACACCATTGCAGCTAGTGAAAAGGTAAAGAAAGATCTCTTAAAAATAACTAGAATCAGACAACTGAGGTAGCTCATTAGTCTGAAGCACCTGCTTAGCAGGGACATGCTGTGCCAGTCTCATCCCCAGGGTGGGATAAGCTGGCCACACACACAAAAAAACAACCAACTAGGATCCAGGAAATAATTCAACATCTGTAAGATGATGCAAAGATGAACTACATAAGACTAATAGGTGTTCTAGCAGATAGGCTCAGGGACTAGAGTTCAATCCCTGGTGTGCCATGCTGGCCACTCCCTCAGGGTACCCTGAAACAGAGACTGAGACTGGGTGTGGTGGCACATGCCTGTAATCCCAGCACTTGGAAGGCTGAAAACAGGAGGATAACAAAAGGTCTAATCTGTGTAGTGAGGCCCTGTAAATCCTATACTAAGCATATTTTTAAAAAAGACTAATAGGCATCAGTGAGAAAGAAGGAGGCAACACAAATGACTTAAAAGTAATGTGGGCAGAAGTAGTAGCAGAAATCTTTCCAAATATGGGGAAACAATCTGACATTCAAATAACTGATACATATAGAACCCCAAGTGGTATCAACCCAATTAAAACTAGACCCAGATACATAATAGTCAAGATCCTAGAAATCCAGCACAAGAACAATATACTAAAAGCCACTAGAGAAAAGAAACAGATAACATTTAAAGGAAAACCCATCAGAATAAGAGCAGATTTCTCCTTACAAACCATTAAGTCAAGAGCATGGAGCGAAGTACTTCAAGTCCTCCAAACAAACAAATTCCAACCCAAACTGATAATATCACCCTGCAAAACTCTCTTTCAAGTTTAATGGAGATTCTAACACCGTATCAATTATCACAATACTTTCTTTAAAGCAAATTTTTAAAAAAGGCAATAAAAAATGAGAGACAAGAAAAAAGGTTAAAATTATTTCTAAGCTTCAGCCCTGTTAATGTGGAGTTCATAATAATTAATGTGGTAGTTCACTTGTTTTTACTGCTGAATCATCTTGCATTGTATAAACTTACCATAACAGATTAGAAAAAAAGTGTAATGGAGAGGTGAAATACTTCCATGCCAATGAACAACTAAAGAAATCCATGATGGTTTTCTTTAAACCAACCCTACACAGAATACCAAAAGATATTCTAGAAAGGGATCAAAACACCCACAATTCCAAGAAAGACAACAAAAAGAGCCCACCAATCATAGCACACTATTTTTTTTTTTTAGGGAAGGGTCTGCAGGGTGTTCATGGTCTTACTACTGGTTTGGATTCATAGTGATACAGCTGTTTACAGCCTCCTAAGAGCTGGGATAACAGGTGCACACAACTACTCCCAGTCTCAATTGCCCTCTCAGCATGCCCTGGGGCAAGGCCAGCCCAGACTTGTGGATCAAACCCTAGGGCCCTGTACCCACTTGCAGATGCTTTAATACACTGTGCTATTTGGCCGGCCCTTTACAGCATATTATTAAACACAGGAAAATGTAGGGAGCCAACACAGCAAAATAACATGACAAACCTAAGGCAATACATATCAATTATAACCACCATTGTAAGTGGACTCAATGGATCAATTAAAAGAAATAGACTGGAAGAGTGGATTATGAAAAAAAAATCCAAAAATATGCTGTGTACAAGAAACACATTTGGGGTCAGGGAGATGGCTCAGTGGAATAAGGGCTTCCCTGGCAAGTGCAAGGACCTGAGTTCAATCCCCGGTTCCACCAAAAAAAAAAAAAAAAAAAAAAAAAAAAAAAAAAAAAAAAAAAAAAAAAAAAAAAAAAAAAAAAAAAAAAAAAAAAAAAAAAAAAAAAAAAAAAAAAAAAAAAAAAAAAAAAAAAGAAACACATTTAACCCATAAAGAAATTCATTGGCTGAAAGTGAAAAGATGGAAAACAGTACTCCAGGACCTCACCAAAAAGCAGGTGTAGCTATTCTGTTTGCAGAGAATCTGCACTTCAAACCAAGAATGATCTAATGAGATAAAGAAGGTCACTATATATTGGTTAGGAGAAAAATTCAAGAGAAGGAGATAACGGTCATAAATATGTATACAGCAAATATGGGAGCACCCCACTATACAAGATATATTTTAAATGACATGAAAAACATAATAACCAACAACACAATCTAAAGAGGGGACCTTAACACCCCTTTATCTCAAAAAGATAGGTCAAGTAGACAAAAAATTAGCAAAGAAGTAGCAGAACTGAACCAGTACTTGGGACAAATTGACTCAGTGGACATATACAGTGTTCCATGCCACAGCATCTGAATACACATTCTTTTAAGCTGCACATGGGAGATTTTCTAAAATTAGGGCTGACCAAATAGCTCAGCAGATTAAAGCACCTGGAAGCAGGCGCTGGGGCTGGGAGTTTGATCCCAGGGGCCTGCGGTGATGGACCTGCTCCCAACGCACACTGAGAGGGCAATTGAGACTGGGTGTGGAGGCACACACCTGTAATCCTAGTTCTTGGAAGGCTGTAAACAGGAGGATCACTGAGTCCAATCTAGTAGTGAGAGGCTGAATACCCTATAGACCCCTCCTAAAAAGTACAAAAAATAAAATAGAACACATACTGGTCCATAGGTCATGTGTAGGTATATCCCAGAAAATGGAAATTATCCCATGCATACTGTCTCACCGCAGTGCAATGAAACTGGAAATTAATGACAAAAGAAACCATAAAATCCCCATAAACATACGGAAATTAAACAACACCCTCCACAGCAATCAATGGGCTACAGATGAAATTAAACAAGAAATTAAACAATGTCTACAATCCAACAAAAATTCAAGCACAACTTATTGGAATTTGAGGGATGCAATGAAAGCAGTTCTTAGAGGGAAATTTATAGTGGAGAACTCACACATTAAGAAAACAGAATGACAACAAATAAATACTGTAATGCTGCACCTCAAGCTTCTAGAAAAAGAAGAGCAAACCAGGCCCAAAGCCCAAAGCAGAAGGAAATCGTAAAGATTAGAGCAGAAATTAATGCAACAGAGACAAAGAAAACAACACAAAGAGTTAATAAATCAAAAAGCTGGTTCTTTGCAAGATTCATTAAAATTGATAAATCCCTAGCTAACTTCAACAAAAAGAGTAGAGAGAAAACTGGCACTGCTTGTTATCTTTCTACCAATGTCAGACTGTGGCCCTTATTACAAAAGATTGTGTGGTTGAATATATCTGTAGTGGATTCTGCACCCTCAGCTGTCTCTCAGCTTGGACCACAATGCTTCACTCCAGATTTCTCCTCTAACAGCCTCCCCCATTATTTTACCTCATTTAATCCTCCAAGTAATGATACTCCTACATACTACTATTGAGAGTATGAGACAAGAGTTGAAAATCTATTAGGCAGAATATACGTACACCTCTGATCCAGCTGCTGTATTCAACATCATATCCTACATCTATTTACCAAAAGGCAGGAGTAAAATTGTTCATCGTAGTATGGTTAACTCACTCATCCAATAACTTCTTAGCAATTCCTTCAGGAATGCTTTTCTGACATGCTGCACCACTTTTACTTCCTAGCTTTAGTAACTTTGCTGCATGCTTCCATAGTTTTGTGCTTTACTGAAATTGCTCAATAACCTGTATTCCTACATAAACTGTCTATTTCATGGAGATGATGTAATAGCACTACTTTCAATTTTATTCCCATTGTCAACCTCTTCTCTTGACACTAAAAAGGGAGAACTAGGGGCTGGGGAGATGGCTCAGTAAAATAAGCACTTCCCTGGCAAGCGCAAATGTCTCAGTTCAATACCCGGTTCTGCCAAAAAATAAATAAATAAGAAAATCATTCTAAAAGCCTAGAACTTGGGAGTTTATTTTCAGATAGTTGAACCTTAACATGACTATAACCTGTTTATCTTTTAATTGCTATTTCTTGCATGGCAATAATCAAACATCTAATTAAAATTCATTAGATTTACTAATGATCCTCTATATTCATATTCTAAAAATCCTACCTGTCAATATTTTTAATTTCTAATTTGTCTATTGAACAAAATAATTATATAACAAGCATATTACATAGATGAAAACAAGTATACTTTATAATTCTCTGAATTCAGGTTTTCAAATGTCTTTCCAACAGAAATATCCAAAACATTTTTCAATATATGATGGTATTATCAATATCATAGATTTTTTATAATAACCTAGTTCCCATATGCTTTCCTTATACTGAAATACATAGTTACATTTAAAGAGCTATTATTTACTTTTAAAACTCTTAGAAAATTGTCAATATAGAACTACAAGCTGTTCCTTTGTACTGTGTTTATTGATTTTATTTTACAGAACATATAAGAAGTGTAATATAGGATGCTATGCTTTGTAATATAGTTACAATAAAGGTAAAATTACAAAAATGAATATTTGAGATGGCTTTTGAAGAAAGATTTAGTATACTCATGTACTGTATTCTAATGGACTCTCCAACCTAAACCTTTTGTATCACTTTTGGAATATTTCTCTTTTATACTTCAATTGTAGTATAGTAAACACACATTTACATGTTATGATTAAAATATATAATAAGGAAATGTACATAATTTAGATTATATTTATTTTATTAGAACAGATGTTATTGTTATAAAAGTTCCTTTAGGATTCTGAAGTTAAAGCAATATACAAAGATACATAACCAGTTAGTGGATTAACAGAACAATTTCCCCAAGGAAACTTTAGCATATTGATTTCTTGTTGTAGTGAAAAAAATCCTAAGCTAAAATAAGAAATTTGAAGGTCCTACTCATCTACAAGGTACTAAAGGCAGTGAATAAATCCTTACAAAAGTGGTCTTACCCTTTCTTTCATTTATCCAGGATAGCTTCAGAGCCCTCAGTCATATTAACTCTCCAGCTCTAGAAAATTATGTACTCTGTGAGAATCTGAAAAAATTCAAACTATTGCATTACTGTAATGACTTCTGTAGTACCTACTGTGGATAAAGCTATGAGAAGTACTACTTTAAATCTAAATATGTAATGCACATCCCATGGCATATAAACTGTGTTTAGTAGAAGTAGGTGGTAATGAGGAAGGAAAAATCATTAAATTCACTCCCTGTTTTCCCTAGGCTTCCAGAGAAATGGATTCAATTACTCTCATTCATACAAAATGAGATTTATCTGATTAAAATAACATACAAATGACAAGATAAAAACATATCACAAATTAGATTGCTTTCTCCTGATAAAACTGAGATTCCTGTAAAATTCTAATTTTTAAGTTATACACCCAAACTATTAGATAAGCCAGTAGTGAATCTACTGAACCTACATAACCTCTGGGGGGTGGAGGCGTGGCATACATCTTTCTACACTAGCCTTGCAATGCTTCTTAGGGTTAAGTATCTGTAGTTTTTTTTTTCTATTTCCTTAGAAAAGAACAGCAAGTTTGCTAGCTAAAAGGAATATGAAATGAGTTCAAGTAAAAGAAAAAGCCACACACTAAAATAGATAGCAAAGAGAAAATAGAAGCATCTACAAAATTGCTTATGTGGTAGATCTTGAAGTAGCTTATAAAACTGAATATGATTTTGACTAGCTATCCTCCTATACTTTATCTTATTATTTGCATTTACTTTTCATACAGAAATTTTGAAACCCTGTTATACCTGGTGCAAGGTATGCTGCCAGGTATTCAAAGTATACTTGCTGCTTTACCTGTATGTAGAATCACTGGAGCCATACCTGCAGAAACCTATGTGACTTATTAGACAAGGTAGTCATGAATAGACAGGGCACCCGAGAGAAATCACATAATCGTATTTGTGTGTTATAAACAGTAGCAATTAAATATGATAGATGCACTCTCAGTGACTTGCTCATATAACCTTCATACCATGTCAGACATGGAAGCACCAGCGACATGTGAGTTTTGTGTCAGCCCATGAATTAGTAAGACTTCAATGGTCAGAGTTATAGCTCTGGAGGCAGCCCTCAGCCAGTGTGTTAGTGGATTAATACCACAGCTTCCTTTATACTTGAGTAGATAATTGTGGAGGATAATGCTCTAGTTAGATTGAACCCAAAATAACATCATGAATCAACTGTCTACTAAGAAATACTTTATTGATTTCTTTCCTGTCCCACCTTTTTCACTCTCCTGAAATTACATCCAAAATGGATACCTTCAGTCAAATTCTTGTCTCAGAATCTGATGCTCAGGAAAAATAGTCTAAGATAGTTGACAATGTCAGTGATTTTGGGGAGAAGAATCTAGAAGTGGATTTTGCAGTTGCTTAATCACAGATTAGACATCACAGGGAACATAATGGTACTAGTAATGGAGTGGTGATAGTTCCTGGAGTTCTTTTATCCTATAATACAAAGACTCTTCTGTAGAAATTTGAAAACCTGTCAGGTAAAGGGTATACTATTTATCATTTTTTTGTTTTGTATTTTAGGGAAGGGTCTACAGGGTGTTCAGGGTCTCATTACTAGATCAGACTCATAGTGATCTGCCTGTTTATAGCCTCCCAAGAGCTGGGATTAGAGGCACACACCACTACGCCCAGTCTCAATGCACCCCAGGGGCGGGGCCAGCAGGGCAGGCCTGGGGATCGAACCCCTGGCCCCTGTACTTGCTTGGAGGAACTTTAATCTGCTGAGCTATTTGACTAGCCCTATACTGTTTATCATGTAATAGTTCTACTAGTTGCACTCACTGGAAAGCTATAAAGACAATGTTAAATACATATCTCCTGAATTTGGTTAAGTGTTACTAAACCCTGCTACTATGGCTTTGCTGGTTTCAGCTTACATGGTCATTCCCTTGCCCTGGTTTCATATTCTGCCTATAGCTCCCCTCAGCAAGTGCTCTTGTCTTTGGCTTCTCTAAATTCTAAAATCACCTTTAAAACTTTGGCTTCCCTCTTAGACCTCTGTGCATTATAGCTGTTTACAACTTAAAATTCTTACACAAGTCACTGCCTAATGATACCCACTCCTGGCTTTTTTTTTTTTGAAATCTTAGACAAGTTTACATGATACAGTAATTGTTGCATTACAAATATCTACAAAAGCCATCATCATGTAGATAATTTCAAGGTATGCTGCGAGCTTTACCTTTACCTAGAACCATGGGAACCATGCCTGCAGAAGCTTATGTGACTTGTCAAGTGAGGTAACTATCAATATACAGGGTGCCTCAGGATTCTCATCTCAAATAAAAAATATTTGAAACTAATTTGTACTTTCATATCTTTAACCTTGCAAAGAGTACAGTCATGCTGGAAATTCCTCCAAGGCATCTTTCCTATTGTCTCCATGCAAAAATCATCCTTGGATATACCTTTAAATGCTCTTATTCTCTGGCCAAACTGCAAATATTTCAAATCTTTATGCTGTGCTCCATTCTCCTACTGACACTTAGGGTAAATTTGCTTAGCAACAACCAATAATATGCATGGCAATGCTTTGGAATTTCCTTTACCAGAGAAACTAATTTGTCACTTTCAAGCTTAGCTTTCCATAAAGTCTCAAGGGATGGACAAAATGGGTTCAAATCTTTGACGTCATGCAGCAAAGACAATAACCTCTTGTCCATTTCCCAATACAGTTCTCATTTCTATTTAAAACCTCATGAGCAAAATACTGTTTCCATTCTACCAGCACTATGCTCTTCTGAGCTTTTACCCAGAATGACCCATAAAAATTACTGCCTACAGTATTTTATGTTTTCCTTACCTGCTTCTCCATGTTTTAAAAGTCATCCTGCAAATCAATAGTATATTATTTTAAGTGTAACTACAGACGTTCTTTTTCCTACAAATGTTCAGTGTCAGTCTATTTTTTTGTCACTGTAGTAGATAATTATAAAGAGAAAAGCTTTATTATTTTTTGAATAACAGATTTAGATGTTTAAGTGTATAGATGGTTTTCCTCACAGCTTTGGGCCTTGTGTCAAGAGTGCTCATTGTGATATGGAGGATGTGGTGAAACAAAGCTACTTTCTTCATGATTGGGAAGCAAAAGAGGGAAATGGTGTCTCAGCAAGTAACTCAATTGCTTCATGTACGCAGAGGTGGGGCTTTTCAGAGATTACTGGTTTGAGGGAAGAATGATACACATTAGTGGATTAATTGCAGGTAAATGTGATATTGGGATCCCAAGCCTTATAGGAAGAGGTGAGAAACTGGGGGTGTCACCTGGAAGGGTCTATCTCCTTTCCTTTTCCCTTGATTTGTCTCTTTGCTTCCTACTGCCATCACACCAGCTCTTCCTCTTCTGCTATGGCCCGCTGCCATGTTACCCTGCCATAGAGTCAGCCAGCTGTGAACTGAATCATCTATAAACTGTGTGAAAATAAACCTTTCCATATTAGAGTTGAGGGTGTGGGTATTGTGTCTCAGAGATAAGAAAGTAACTAAGATAAATGGGAAGAGGCAAGATCTCATAATCCTATTTGACAGCACACCCTCAATAAAATCATCCTCCTACTAAGCTACACCTCTTAGAAGTTTCCACCACTTTCTAGTAGCACAGATGAAGACAACGCCTTTAATGCATGGATCTTTAGAAGGACAGTGTACATCTAGACCAACATATAAGAATTAATTCCACATAGAATAAATTCTTTTAAATACAAGAAACATCAAAATTTTAAAATTTCTGAACCAAAGGAGAATACATCATCACTTCCTAGAAAATTATTTTTTAAAAATGATGCGAAATGCTAAAATAAATGAGAAGCTAATTAAATGCATCAAAATCTTTATATAGATATGATGATATTAACAGCATTATAAGACAAGTAACAGGCTGAAAAAATATTCCAAAACATAAATGATTAAACATTAGAAATCATAAAATAAAAGGAACTTCTAATAATCCCTAAATAAATGTTCATATTTCCAAAAAAGAGAGAAAAGAAATGAAGAGTACAAGGTAATGAGCCTCATACTACCATCTCTAAGAATGTCTTATTTCAAAATACTTTTTATAATATTCATAGTTTTTTAACAATAGTAAAACAAATTGTGGTATATTCACATAGCTGAATGATATATGCAAAGGGGTGAAGTATGTAACATATATATTTTAATTTTGAAATTTAAAAATTAAGCAGACAAAAAAAAGCAATGAACTTCAGAGTCTATATCAACACTAATATTTGAAATAATACAACAGATTGTTTTACAATGTATATAAACTTACTAAAATATAAATGAAAGGACAAAAATATGCAAATTAGAAAATTGGATCCTCTGGTGAGTAAGGAGGATGAAGTGCTTAAACAAGGTTATAGTGGGACAGGTAAATATTTTAATATTTTATGTGTTTAGTGTGTTGAAGGTGATTTATTGTGTCATTTTCTACTATATATATATATATATATATATATATATATATATATATATATATATATATCAATAGTAAAGATAAACAAGTAAAGAATGGAATGCCATACATATGATAGTAATTAATCAAACTGGAAAAGTAAACTACTATTCCTCATGTTTTGGGGCTGGGGGATAGCTCAGTGGAATAAATGCTTGCCAGGCAAGCTCAAGGTCCAGAGTTCAATCCCTGCTACACCAAAAAAAAAAAAAAAAAAAAGCAAAGAGCCTCATATTTTGGATAGGAGAGAAGCACATCATTAAAAACAAGTAAGTTTTCAAACTTTCCCATTTAACAGTGAACCTAGGACTAGAAAATCCTAGATTCAGGATTAGTGGTGCTTTCAGTACACAGTTGCTGGAGAGCTTAAATTATTGCATATTTCATATGGTTTGAAGAAAATATCCACAGATTCCATACATAACATTTAAATGCTGTTTATTTAGGAATAGATAAGATAGCAGCATAGAAACTGTTTTATAGACATTAAACTATAAATTTTAAAGAGCTAAGAATAAATATGGCTAATGTACTGCAAGAAAAATTTAAAGAATATAACAAGCACTTATAACATAGACAGAACTATTAACATAATAAAATCAGTATTATTTTAAATTAATTCTATTTAATTAATACCTAACTAATTTAATCACTTTGCAGTTATACTTCCTTATATATTTTCATGGAAATTTGTACCCTGTAGAGAAACATGAAAAATTAATTTACCAAAAATAAAGATGAAATGATAAAGTCCTATGTCTAGAATCATTTTATATCAGTTGTATAACTTGTGGTTTGCAAATGAAATGGAAAATAGGTAAGAAAATTGATTTTGAAAGTATTAAAAAAATCTACTTGGCTTTAAGTAATGTTACATATGTAAAACAAAATATGTTAATCAAGCCGTCATATAATGAAAGAATAACCACTGTGTACATTCAAATTCATAATTTTTATTCATTTTCTTATTTCAGTTATATTGAATCTGTAGAATGCATAAAGGCAAGCTAAATAAAGTGATTTCTAACCTGATGAGATCTCCATAATCTATCACTATTGATTCTTTTTATTTCATATTTTTAACATATATTACTTGTACATATTAATGAAATTCAATGTGATATTTCCTTTAATGCATGCATCATGACATGCATATCATTTTAATATGAGTACTCCACCTGCTAACTTTCTGGATTGAATCACTAGGTAATTATATGAATTATATGGAAATAAGTAGCGTTTTCTTTTAAAGCAAATATCAGATCAATAAATATAGAAACCAGTATCTGTCAGTAAGATGACTAATAGATGTCAATTCTTAAACTATTACTACTATCCAAGAGAAATGTAATTAATTTAGTTGTTTGCTTTTCTATGGGTAGAAGAGACGGTAAGGTTCTTTTTCAAAATTCTGTTAGAATGAAACTGGGAAGCTGTAACAGTAGTCACAGATTTTCAACACATCTTATTTATCTCTAGAGTGTTTTAGAACATGTAATATATGGAACTTTACTAACTTAAAACATGCAAAGACTTACATTAAGGGCAATGAGAATGATTAAAGACTATTTTTAATGTGAAGATTTACAAAAAATTCAACATTATCCAGACATTATCTTAGTCACTTTCCCCATCATTGAGACAAAATATCTGACACTCATAACTAGAATGACAAGGTTTATTTTAGCTCATGTTTTCTAAGTCTGTAATGGGCTAGTCCAAGTCAGGAAGTCAAGGTGAAAGAGGCCATTGTGGCCATGAAGCAGACAGAGAGAAGGGATACACTGAAGAAGGAACTGATATATACTTCCAGGTCATAATCCTAGTAATCCATCTCTAACCAAGTCCTATATTCCACAAGCAAGTCAACTGAAGCAGTCCCATCCTTCAATCACCTTCCAAAATTCACACCTTTGAGCACACAAGGTTCTTGTAAAGCATCGAGCTGCAAAACATAGTATTCTGCCTCTGGTCCCAAAAGATTCATGTGTGTATCTTTATGCAAATACATTTAGTCCTTCTCTAAGAGGTGTCAAGGTATAAAAGCTTCAGCACTGCTATAAAGCCCAAGTCCAAATACACCTCTGAGACTCATGGCAAACTCTTAGCTGTAAGGGCTTATAAAAAAGCAAAAAGTTAAACATTGTCCTCAGATAATATGTAAAAATTCCCATTTAAATATATTTGTATACAAAGGAGTGGGACCAAATCAAAATCAAAATCCAGCTGAGCAAACATTAAATCTCATAGCTCCATGTCTAGTAATTGGGGCAAAGTTTTCAACTTCAATAGGTAGTCCCATCTGCATGGCATTGCTGATTTTATCTCTCATGGCCTATCTTGGGTAAATTTACTTACTGCCTGCTGCTTTCCTCAGATATTCCATATTCCTACTTTTTCCAATGCACTTTTGGTGTCGCTTGCACAGCTTTGAATACTGACCTGTGGTGGGCAACTTGGCCTTCCAGGCCTTCTGCTGAAATCTTGTTGTAAGCCTTTCTGACCCCACAACTCCTGCAATTGTAACTCCTCTAAATCCAGTACTACATGGAAGATACAAAATTCTGCTGCCAACAAAAACAGTAAGTGCAACACTATGGAAAATGGCTACAGAGGCCCTTAAATATTTGGCTGGTTGAATTCTTTGCAACATTTCCAATTTTTTCTCTGAAAATAACAGAAATCCCTGGGGCTCTCAAACCAAAGTCTTTCACATTTATATGGAAAATTATGTGGTCATATTGTTTCCCAACATGCCCTCAACACATCTTTCCTCTGGCCCTGATATAAAGTTCTTGGCTTTTTAAAAAACTGAATCTCTTTCAGCAGCCAACTTGTCATGGATCAGAATTTTACAGACCACAAAATCCTTGGAGCCTACTTTCTAATGAAACTCAAACCATTTGAAATGGACTTTTCCCCCCTTGGTTCTTAGTGTAAATATCGCTAAAAAGCAGAAAATAATAGCTATGCTAAAGCTTGCAATGAGACTATCTTGAAACTTCTGATGTCATATTAATAAGTCTGAAACCCTTAGTGTGTCACCTGCAATGTCTTCTTTTTGTGTGCAGGGTCTCACTAAGCTGCTCACACTCATAGTGATCCTCCTGATTTCTGCCTCCCTAGTGCTAGGAACACACATGTATGCCACAACACCCAGACTCCATCTCCAGCTCAGCATGCTCAGGGGCAGGGCCAGCATGGCATGTTGTGCCAGGAATCAAACTCTGGTCCCTGTACTTACCTAAACAAGTACTTAGTCCATTACTCAGTACTTAGTACTGAGCTATATCACTGGCCTTTGCAGTGTCTCTAGACATGAGAAAAATGTAGACAAATATTCTACCAGAGCATAACACACATGGTCTCTAACCTATCTGGTAATCCAGTCCTTCTGAAACTAAAACCTTCTGATAGTGGTCATTACAGTGTGCATGTCGTTCATCATGCTGCGCTTTTAAGTACTGACCATCATCTCCCATCAAACTCAGATTACAGAATTCTAGGTTTCCATTAGCTGATGTATTCTGATTTTTCGAAACTCCTATGGTAAACCATTTCCAAAAGCTTCTGAACCACATGTTCAGGTAACATTCACAGGAACAACTCAACTCCTGGTACCCTTATCTGTATTAGACACTGTCCCCATTGGTGGAGCAAAATACCAGACATCTACAATGTAAAGGAGGACAAATTTATTTGGTTTGGGTTCTTAGTCCACATTTGCTCAGCTAAAGCCAGGTATAGTGGGAGGCTATGATTGAAGAAATCTGCTCACATAATAGTACCAGGAAGCAGAGAGAACAAAAGGAGGACCTGCAGAGCGAGAAATTCCTTTCAAGGTCATGTCCCTAGTGACCTACCTCTAGCCAGGCCCACACCAAAACAGTAAGCAAACAGCAGTACCCTCATATTTTCTCACTTTCTAAAATCCCCATCCCTGAGTGAATGATGCTCTTGGTGGACACCTAGATCCATAGTAGTATTTGAAACACAATTTTCACTGTCTAATGCAATGAAAGTTGACATTTAATTGTGTCATGTTACTCTGAGAAGAAGACCTAGGTGTAAAATAATTAGCCTTTAAAACTAAAGATCAAAAATGCCAGTCCCAGTTAGCCTATCCTTGCCTTTTGTGCCTTACAGAGGAGGCAATGAGGAAGAGAATAATGATGGGAGGTGAGGCAATGATAGGCTGATTGGGGATGGGATATTACACTCTAGTTTCCAAGGCTGATTACTTTCCAGCTAGGCCTTCTTTCTGGGGAAAGAGGCTATATGACAAATTTTTATGTCAGCCACGATACTGGAGAATGGAGCAATTTCAGTACAACTTTAATTTATAAAAGGAATAAATTGTGGAGTTATAATACATAGTATGGTAACATATATATATATATATATATATATATATATATATATATATATATCCGTACCCAATGGATAAGAATGGCTAGCTATCAAGCAAATTTGTTAGCTAAAATTGGTTTACATTTATCAGTACATTTCTGAGCCAAGAAAAATCATTGTTCAGGAGTTTTATAATTTATTGTGATCACTTTTTTCCTTTCTTTCTAGTCCCCTATATCTTATAAATTGATCCCCAATACTTCTCAACTACAATTGACACTTATGTTTACCCTATTTATTAGCCACTCAGTCATCATTTTTACCCTCATGTGGCCAAGCTGCCTTCATATACACTTTCAATTTTCTCTCCCTTCTCTCTTTATTCTACTTGCTTAGTAAAGCTGCAACCATAGCAAAATATAATACTTGCCTATTCATATCTGCACCTAAGTATCTAAACCTAAATTGAAGACCATGTAAAGGTACTTAAAAGATCTCATTGTGAATGCATGGCTCCTAATACAATCATTCTCCACTTTTCCAATGCATTTTGTTTGACTTTGATAGGGACATATTTCATACCTGCTTATTCTCTTTACAAATTATGAATATCTCATTCTCTTTACTTACTTTAATTACTGTTTAAATTCCTGATTAAATAAAGTACAACAGTTAAAAGATCCACTTTCACCACCACAGCTACCAATCTATTTTCATCAGGAACTATATCGTTTTATTTTCTTCCTGTTGTTATGAAGTAATGACTACTCATGCTACTTAAGCCTCGCGTTTATCTATATCCCTTTTTCCCATGTCTAATCCAAGACATAAGTCTCTCTTTATTCTTCCTGGATTTTATTTCTCTGGTATATTCTGTACCAGCATACAAATAGAATGGATTATTTGCTTCTCCCAAAGAAAAATGTCCATTCCACATCCATTTATACTTACCCCTTCCTTTCTTTGCTTCTTTTACATAAAAGCCTTCTAAAAGAGGTACTTATACACTGTTTCCAATGATTTCTTTTTATGTTCTTCTTGAACTCAAGTTATCCAGTCATTACAAAATAACTTCTTATAATAGCTTCAGTGACATTGTATCTTGGTATAAATATTGTGATTTCCATTTTTCAGTTATTGTAACTCACCAGTTAAGGTAATCTGATGAAATTGCTTCTTTTCTCCTAAATTTTCCTTGCTTGATTTTTTAAGACAGTATTTACCCTTGGTTTTCCTCTAATCAAATGGATTTCTTCAGTATCTATGATGGCATACTCAGCCTCTTAAGTCCAACAATCAGAAAACTGCAGGATTCTGTCTTTTCATTTCTTTTATTTTCCTAATCTAGGACTTTATTGTTCACACCAAATCTAGTCGATTCAGATACAAGTACGTGTTGATTACTGTCCAACTTATAATTCAATATGGATCTCTTACCAGAACTCTGGACTTCAAATGTCTATTTGCATTTCTCTTTAGAAATCTGATATACACTTCAGTAAGTATGTGGAAATCCAAACTCCTGACTTTTTTTCTGATCTCTAGGAAATTTCATCTCCATTTATGGCAACTCCATGAATTTAGTTAGTTAATCTAAATTTTTTTATTAATTTTAATGAGAAAGAAGTAGCAATGAGACAGTTTTAAAACAGTCAGTAGGACAGTTACAATAATTAATACATTGCATTGCTGTCTTTGTAGTAGTTATTCAGAATACAAGATGCAGACATATCTTGTCTAAACACTATTAGTACAAATCTTTCTTCTCACTGAACTAAGAGAAAGCAGCTGTCTATGTATGCTATTTTTTGTATATACAGATATATATTTTTTCACTACAAAATGGACCTCCATTTATATCCCCCTTTTTTGTTTACTTTTGTCAGAGATGTGTATTCCATTGCCATCCAAATATTGTAGGTGCATGAATTCATCAGAGTAATCGAATATAGTACAGTAGTCTATAATATCACTGAGTTACCCATAGGGCTGGCAATGTCAGAAGTTGTTGACTTGAGCCTTTTACAGCTCAGCCTATTAATATGGCTTTACTTTTTATACCTCATTTTTATACTTTTCTGCTGGATGGTTAAGACCAAGACAAAGCAAGACTTATATAACTAAAAATGTAAATTTGTATTTGACAAGGTCAGTCAAATCCCCTCAGGATTTACCCTGAAACCAATTTTGAAGCATCTTTGACCACCTCTAATGTTTTAACACAGACATTACTGTGTGACTCTCTTACCATAGATTTCTGCTAAATGCTCCTGTGAGAAGGCTTTTCTGATTTCCTTATGCTTATTCCTTATTTATTCTTTCTCATTGCATCACTAGTCCATTTCATTTTAAAGGATATATATGACATATCTAAAATTATATACGTACGTATATATATTTATATTTCCACTTGCTTACTTATTTATTGCTTATCTCCTTACTTTAGCATGTACAATATAATAGATTTTTCTTTTTAGCTATAGTTGTACTTCTAGCCTCAAGTTTACAACAGTGTTTAATAAGTGAGTGGCTGGTTGAACAAATAATCTATCAGAATAAGTTCAAATTTATGCCTTGTTTTGGAAAACTACAAAATTAATTTTAAGGTAATTTTCCATCAGTTACCCTTTGAAAATCCTAAAGGTTATTGTGATTTATTTTGTTGAGATAAAGTGTTTATACTACTTATCTCATCCTCTGGAATTAAGTGTATGTATTATATTCTACAAGAAGGCTTATATGTAATTAATACAGGTGTAAGAAAAATACTCTAAAGAAATTCTTACCCTTTAACTCTTCAAATTGAAAGATTACATTAATTTACATACTGTCTGAATACAGATATGCCTTGAGGTGCTGAAAAAATACTTAAAAATTCTGAACTAACAGGTTCACAAAAGAGCAAATCAATTTTCATAATTACTCTATCATGATAGTCTAGAGGGGTAGAGATCTTATATGATTATTAGTATACCTATGTTAGATTTGTTTAAGCAATTACATTGTTTAATGAATGAAAAAGTACACATTTGCTATGAAAAATTAACCTAGAAGCTTTCTAGATTTAGCAATCAGAGAATCCTTTATAATATGAATTATTAAGAAAAAATGCCTGAACAAATATATGAAAAATTACTCACAAAGAATAATTATATACATAATTATAACCTCTTTAGTATCATGAAAACTTAATAAATATAGTGATTAAAATTAATGTTCATGTAGTTCTATATCCATTCTGTCCTTGTGCTATGATTTTGTTATTACTTATATCAATTAAGTTTATATTCAATTAAAAAAATTATCCATTTTAATGAGAAAGAAAGATAATAAAGCAACAAAACAGTATCAAAAACAAGTAAGCAGGATAGTTACAATACTTAACACATTGCATATTGCTGTCTTTGCATCTAGTCCTCTGAATATCTATATTTAATTATTTTAAAAAATTGTTTTCATTTGATATTAAATGTAGAAAATATTTTGTATAATTGTGTATATACCATTTTGTGTAATCCATAAAAAGTATTATTGCAGGCAATTTTTCTGAGAAATTATACTATTGTATATTCTCTATTGGTATTGGAAAAGCACTCTTGAATTTTTTTTTTTTTTTTTGACAGAACTCAGGCCATTGAGCTTGCCAGGCAAGTGCTTATTCTACTGAGCCATCTCCCTGTCCCCCTAAATAATTTTTTAAAAAAATATTTCTATAAGCAGAACTGTTTACTCCAAATATCTTTGTAGAGAACACTCATTTGAGAACATTTAGATTTAGAACTAAAATGAGCATATTTGCAATGACTTTTACATATGTAAAAGATAAATATTTAAGAATTTAACTTAGTGTTGCTTATATTTAAATATGTATTTCAAATCAGATAATATTTTTAAATTTTTATTTGGCAAAAGACATTATTTCCTAATTGCAAATAGAAAATAGTAAGACAAGACAATATGCAACAGTCTTATAAGTAAAAGTTAAAAGTTCTAAACTTCCACTTCTGGATTATTCCTAACTGTATACTGCTGACCTTTCTTCTCAATGCTTGATTTCTCCCATGAATCAATTTCACTCAGTAGACAATTTATAAGGAATATTATGTAAAATGTGATAGATTAAAATCAGACCAAACTTTAGAGCTGGGTAAAAAGCCAAAAATAAATATAAAAGTATGTCTAGAAGGCATTATAGTATGATTTGTGTAGTAATGAACAAAGGTAAACTATGAAAAGGAAAACAGCTAAAAGTAATGGATATTTTGCACAAAATGTAAGATGTTTACTCCTCCCATTCTTATACTAGGGAAACAAACTGACTCTCTATGAGCATGAATTGCATTCCACTTTAAACTGATAAACAATACAATTCTTTATGCAGTACACATATCGCTGTGGAATTCAATTCTCTCATATATCATTGTGGTAAATAGTTTAGAAAAATCCAGGAAAGTATTAAATGTTTCTATGAATAAGAATGACATTTACAGCCACACTAAGTAGGTCACAAAGTTTAACAGTTACTTAGTCCTCTAGCAATGGGGTGTAAGGAGAACCTGTGTGAAGGTCAGAAAGCACTAAAGTACCATTCTCTCTTCTGACAGTACTGAATAACACTCTTACATTGTGATACACTTATGTGATTCTTTTCCAGAACATGGATTTAAAGGTAACCACTTGACGTTTTTTTTTTTCAGTGCCAGGGATTAGATACAGAACTTTCAGCGTGGTAAACAAGTATTCTATACCTGCAGCTCAATATTTATTCAATTAAAGATAAAACTGCTATCTTGTCTTCAGAATATAGATATATTATTGATGTAAATTGCAAACAGTACTACCAAAATATAATATTTTTGTAAGATACGAACAAATGAAATAAAACTCTCCCCAGACATAAATACAGATATGGAAAACCTTGAAAGGTATGATAATTTGAAGAGGCAGAAATTGGTGAGGAAAAGAATTATTTTAGGTGAAAAATGCATCTTCTCAAGTATAGCAGGTTATTCACAACCAAAGAAACTTAGGCTATGACATTACTATGTGATTAAACAGTTTCTGATCAGTATGGATAGAGATTTTGACTGCTTAATAGTAACATTTGCTACCCTTGAAACTTGAGATATGAGAAAGAATGGTCTTAACATGATTTATCAATCTTAAGCTATGGTTAAGCCAAATTTCAACTCAAGTCATTTAGAAACATAATTTGGTAATGTTATAAAGTATACAAAACTGAAAATGGATAAAGAGAATTGCCTCCAATAGTGTAAACACTTCCCTAAAACAATAATAATTTTGAATTTTAAAGAAAATTAAACCAAATATTAAAAATTATTGGTTATTTGGCTCAGTTATTCAGGAAACTGTGTGATCATTTGAAATGACATGACAATAGTTATTTTTTAAAAGTGATGATGATTATAACCTAAAAGTGCCACAAAGGAGAATTACATAGTAAGGCAATGTTAGTTTTAATTTTGTTGAGGGCATACATGATGTTGACTTTCTAATGAATCATTGATCTGTATATCTTCATGAGAGGTTGTGCATATCAGAATAAAGATGATATAAAACAGTAGTATTTTTACACACCAGTAATGAACTTGAGCTTAAAAGTCTAAAAAATTAAGATACTGCACATTGCTATCCTCATAGTGGTTACTCAGAGTACAAGATAGAGGCATGAAATAATGTTCATATTACAGTAGCACAAATCTTTCTTTTCAACACACTAAGAGAAACTAGTTGTACTTTTTTTCTTTTTGGCAGAACTGGGGATTGAATTCAGGTCCCTGCACTTGCCACGGAAGTATCTTAAGTATCTTACCTAAACAACAGGATATATTAATTAAGGCATCAATGCAGCTAGTTTGTCTTAGTTCATGTAAAAGCAAGACTTGTGGTATATGGTTTGGACAATATTTCATGCCTATGTTTTGTACTATGATTAACTACTATGTAGACAAACGTATGAAATGTATTATTGTTACTGTCCTACTAGCCTATCTGGAAAAATGTTTTATTATTACTGTTTTCTCTTTTAGATAAATAAATATCAGGAAAATGATCATATTGCTATTAAATGAATTTTTAAAGAAATAATTCTGACTAAGGAATTGAAAGACTTGTACAATGAAGATTATAAAAATAGATAAAATACAGAAAATGGAAATGATGTAAAGATCATTGAAATAATGTAAAGATCACAGATGAAAAGATGTGCTCCATGAAAAGATCTTTTGGAGGGTTGGGGAGAAATCTCGGTAGAATAAATTCCTGCCTGGCAAGTGCAAGGTCCTGCAAAAAAAAAAAAAAAGATCTTTTTGGAGCCAAAGAATAATTACAGTTAAAAATCATACTACCCATGACAATTTATAGATTGAATAAATCCTCATCAAAATGCCACTGATGTGGCTGAGGAGATGGCTCAGTGAAATAAGTGCTTCCCTGGTAAGCGCAAGGGCCTTAGTTCAATACCCGGTTCCACCAAAAAAAAAAAAAAAAAAAAATCCCACTGATATTCTTCACAAATTAAAAAAAAAATCTAATATTTATATTGAAGCACAAAAACCCTATAATACTGTCAGTGATTACTGGTATAAAAATCTGCCATACAGACTGGCATAATTGTAGAGTCCAGAAATTAATCTGCGTACATAAAACTAATTTATTTTGATAAAAGCATCAAGAGGGCCAGGGAGATGGCTCAGTGGAATAAGCACTTCCCTGGAAAGCATAAGGGCCTGAGTTCAATCCCTGGTTCTGCCAAAAAAATTAAATAAGAAAAATAAAAGCATCAAGAATATGTATTGGAGATAAGACTGTCTCTTCAACAAATGGTGCTGGCAAAGCTGAACATACATATGGAGAATTGACTTGGAGCACTCCCTCCCACCATACACAAAAATTAACTGGCAATGGACCAAAAATCTAAACGTAAGACCTCAAACACTGAAATTGCTCAAGAAAGCATAAAGAAACTGTTTGAGACATTAATAAGTGTAGTAGGAGATGTAAAAGTACACAAATGCAATTGCATCCAAGTACGTAGCTTGGGTATACCAAACCATACAATAAATGGCATAAAGTGATAAGCTACAGAGTGAGAGAAAACATTTTAAATGTATTCATCCAACAAGATTTTAATAATCAGGGTTTATAAGAAACCAAACAATTGAAATAAAAATAATCCAATTAAATGTGAACCAACGATCTGAATATTTTTAGAAGAGATATAAATGACCAATATATATTATATATAATATATAAACTAATAAAATATTATATACATATATATATATGTACAGTCAATGACATTAATCATCAGGTAAACACAAATGAAAGCTATCTGGTTAGATTGATTAGCTATTATAAAACAAGAAAGAAAACAAGTATTTACAATATAGAGAAAAGGGAACCCTTACACTTTACTGATAGGAATGAAAATTAGTACAGCCATTATAGAAAATAGTCTACAGTGTGAAGGTTTGCAGTAATATTGTTTAGATGAGATATCATGTCTGCATCTTGTCCTCTGAATAGTCACTACAAAGACAATATGCAATGTATTAATTATTGTAACTGTCCTACCAACCTGTTTTGAAACTGTTTCATTGTTCTTTTATTTTCTCATTAGCATGAATTAAAAATAATAACAATAAAGAAAACAGTCTAGAGATTTCTCAATGACCTGAAAATAGTATTACCGTGTGCTGTAGTTGGGAGTGTCTTTAGTTGCACTCTCTTGGCTACCTCCATGCCCTGAATCTACTCAAAACACTTACAATTCATAGTCATTTTGCTTTTGGAGAAAATCCAGAATTCATACAGTGACAGATTCAGTGAATAAAGTAGATGAGGACACAACTTAATGGTCTTAAGAGCTAACCTTTCCTTTGGATGGTACTCAGCAGCACCATTCAGTGTAATTTTTAAAATCACACTTCTTAAGTACACTCACAAAAGAGGACTCCTAGAACTTCTTGAGGAGGAATACTTAGAGATTAATGACAATGTGTCTTTTACTGTAATAAAACCTTAAACTGAAAATATTCTGTATATATTTTGTTCACCCTTTATACACAAAATAATACTATTCAGTCTTTAAAAAGAGGAAATGTCCTTTGTGACACTTATCAACACAGAAAACACGTTGAATAAAATAATCTAAGCACAGAGGGCAAAACAGGATATGATATCACGTAGAGGTAGAATCTGAGGCACTCAAACTTAGGAAAGTAGTGTATAATGATATCTGGAGGAAGGGGTGGACAGGAAAGGATAGATATTGGTCACTGGATACAAAATTTATGTTGCAAAGCAAGAATAAATCATGTTCTACAGCACAGCATACTGACTATGGTAAGCAATGTTTTTCAATATAGGCCAAACAGAGGGTTTTAAATTTAGCAGTTCAAAAATTAACAAACATTTTGAAGATGGATATACTAAGTGGTTTAATATGGTTATTCCATGATGTATACACATATAAAAATCACATTTCATCCCATAAATACATACAATTATTTTCAATTAAAAATCAAAAGTAAAACTTTGTTATCTTATTTTTTCATGTACATTTATTTCACCAGTCTTTTATTGTAAATAAGACATATGTTTTTCTGGTTCCAAAAGGTCACAAAAGAAGTTGTGATAACCTGTTTGAGATTCTTTGTATATATTGAAGAAAGAGACGAAAGGGAAAGAGTGGAGAGAAGAAAAGGAGAACAAAATTAAGGATGTTTCTTTACACAGTTTATTTGACACTCTATGGTCAATTAGTATAAATGAAAGGAGACATTAACATTTATAAAACTACTGTATGATGTATGTGTTTTTAAAATTATCTTCTTAAAGAAAATGCATTGTTTCACTAACTGAATTAAAGACCACTGGGGTCATAGTAAGGGAAATGAAAATGCAAATGATTACATTTATGTAAAATAATAGAAAGCATGTACATCCTCATTTTTAAGTCATGCATAATTATTGTAGACCTCTTAGAAATGAAGGAATATGCTGAAAATAAAAGATGATAATAATAATAATAATAAAATTGGGCAGCAAGATTATTAATATTTTATCTTGCCAGTATCTATTTTGAAATTTTTAAATTTAAATAGAATGCACATATTTCTAAACTGTCAAAGATTACTGTATTTTAAAGCAGACCATAGTCTTGCTTTTTTTTTTTTTGGAAAAACACTATCATTTTTCAGGCTCATTGTAATTATTTGTGATGTTCTAGGCAAGAGTAAATTAGTGGACTGTATGCCACATACTCTAATATCTTAAGGTGAAAATCTAAAAGGTATTAAAATGGTTTTTCTCTCAACTTCAAATATATATAAATCAATAAAATTTGTGTTTCATTCTCCAATTCATATGATTAAAAGGCACAAAATACCAAAGATAAAAATTTAATTATCATATGTGGATAGCTTAGTGATGTGTAGATGAATAATAGAGATATAATTCATAAATTATATATGTTATATAGAGAATACATATTCTTGCCTTTATATGAACACAATTTAGTAATTGTCTTGTTATAACTAAATTTTCAAATAATTTGCATTATTTTAAATCAGTAAATAATTAAGAGATTGATGAGAATTGCAATTTTTTTTTTTATACTTTAAAAGTACTTTTCCAAAACAGATTCAAAATTGCCTACTAAAGTGAAAGTACAGGGCCGGTCAGATAGCTCAGCAGATTAAAGTGCCTGCTTAGGCAGAGGAAGGGGCTGGAGGTTCCATCTCTGGCGTGCCTTGCTGGCCCTGTCCTCATGGCACACTGAGCCAAGGACTGAACCTGGGTGTGATAGCACACGCCAGTAATCCCATGACTTGGGAGGCTGAAAACAGGAGAATCACTATGAGTCTGGTCTACATAGTGAGACCCTGTACATTCTGTATTAAATACATTTTAAAAAATAAAGTACATATTTATCAGTCAATGAAAATCAAAACTGTCTAAAACAACAAAAAGATTATAATTTTTTTAACAATTACATTTTGATAAATTGTGATTATAATAATAGTTATACATAATGCAGATATATATTCTTTAAGAATTGTTTGCTCTGTGTTGTAATATTTGGGATTGTACAGTATCAAGGTGTCAAGCCTCCTCATTAAAGGAAACAGTTTTCATTTTCGTTTTTTTTTTTTTTTCCTGTTATCTTTAGGGTATTTTAGCGTATATTACCTTATGGTATTTTTTACATTTTCTATCAAAGTGATTGCTTTCCATCCACCTTATTTGCTTTAAACCTTTTGTGCTCATTTGTGAGCTTTGGTTGACAACCTTCAAACTTTAATGTACCCTTTCCACACTTTATTTTTAGTCTGCCAAACAGCTGAAGAATTCAAAGTGCCAAGCTATCATATTTAAAATGCATCATTCTATTTATTCACTTATTCACCTTTAGATGCCTCTTATCCTACCAAAGTGAATTATTCAGTCTGCATTATGAAGTTCGAAATGATATAAAATCACACCAAGTGCATTTAGACTTTAATTCAAGTGAAAGGACTACAGTCATATATCAGTTAGTATATATTTAGCCAACAAATTTTCACAGAGCTGGAAGCAGAAATCATGAAAGAAGGACTGATATCACAGACCTACATGTATAAAGGATATTTCTGAAATATGTTGTACTGGAACAGAACTATTTCAACCATATGTCAATCAAGACTGATAGCCATGGGTATATATTTTTATTTTGCTTCAACTGGATATGAAATGTGTGGTGTTATCAGTTGGGGGCTTAGAGGGTTTGATGACTTTAAAAGGCTATAGAATTTTAAAGAGTCTGTGACTATTTGTTACAGCTGTTGCCATGTTGAGAGATTTATCTTGAAATTGTTTGCAAATGATTACCCTTAAAACAGCTAAGTAGCTATATATTCATATCTTTTCACATGGCTAAAGACTAATGATCTTTCCCAATTTTTCATTAAAATAGTCTTTAATAACCCTAAAATGATGGTCCATGATACAGTCAATTATCTTTTATTGTGACAGTAGTGTTAACTTTTTCATAGTCCTTCCACCAAAGATTTAAGAGATATAGCTATACATTGTACACTTTACATGCAATAGGATAATTCTACTGTGCTTCACACTACATAATATACTTAACTAAGAAGGTATTGACTTTTGGGACCTATTCGGGCTTAATATAGCAAAAGTATTGTTCTGGACCTTTAACTGCCATGAACAATGGGCCTTTCCTCCATTTTTATTTAGAAATGGAATTCAGCACAAAATAATGAATCAAACTGTTCCAGGCACTAAGGTGTCAACCAAGAATAGAACTTCTTAAATGAAAATGATAGGAGTATGCCTTTTCTAGATTTTATGCCATCATCATACTGTGAAATGCTAATAGCAATTACTCTCACACAAGACAGTATTTATTATCTTTTGAAGTCATCAATATGTTCCTGAAGGATACACATTAAGTAGGAATACATATCTTTAATGTTATTTTGTGGACCCTTTCTAGTTCCTAGTGTGAAGTTATGCACATTACAAATCTGTAACAAATTAATGAATAAATGAATTAAAACACTATATGAAATTACATTAATCTCTAACTCATAGATAATACAGAATATTAAAAATAAAGAATATTATTTTCCAATTTCCCTGCTAATATTAAGTGAAGATGTTCAATTAAAGAGTAGAGGCCTTTCTTTGTTTCCCTTCCCAAATATTCACTCCAGCATGAAATTATGTGTGTGACAGGCAAAGATAGTAATCTAGATATGCTCTCTATGATAATGGATAACACAGGAAGAAATAAAAAGCCCTGTGATGGGAAACAAATATAGTGGTAAGTGCTGAAGAATATATATCAAGGCAAAGAGATACAAAGGCACAAAACTTGCAAAGAGAGAAATTATGGAAATCACACACTGTACAATAGCATTTAACAAATGAAATATTTAAGTCAATCTAACACAGAAAGTAAAAGATCTATACACTAAAAATTACAGTACTCTGAAAAAGGATATCAAAGAGAATATCAGAAAGTTGAAAGATATCACTTGCTCAAGTTTAGGAAGAATCAACCTAGGGAAAATGGCCATACTACCAAAATGGTTATACAGATTTAATACAATTCCTATCAAAATCCATTATTATACTTCAAAAAATGAGAGAAAATATTTCTAAGCTTCATGTGGAATTGGAAGAAATCTAGATTAAGCAAAAGCAATTCTGGACAACAAAGGCAAGTCAGAAGGCATTACCATACATGATCTAAAAATATACCCCAAAGCTGTGATAAGATCAGCTTGTTATTGGGTAAAAGCAGACCTAAAGACCACTGGAACAGAATAGAAGATACAGAAGCAACTGTTAAGTGCACACAGCCACCTTATTTTTGACAAAGGAGCCAAATATATTCCCTAGTAGAAAGATAGACTTTCTAATAAAAGGTGCTGGGAAAACTAGCTTTCCAAATGCTGAAGACTAAAACCATATCAATGTCTATTACCACACACTAAACTAGAGTCAAAATGGACCAATGATCTAACTATTAAAATAGAAATACTAAATCTACTGGAAGAAACAATGGGTAGAAATCTTGAAGATATAGGTGTAGGCAGAGACTTTATGAACAAAACCCAGACCACACTGAAGATATTATAATAAACAAATGGCATCACATTTTAGTAAAATTTTTTGCATGACAAAAGAAATCAACAGACTGAAAAGACAATCGACAGAGTGGGAAAATTTATGGTGAGTTTTTCCTCAGAGAAAGGCCTTCTATCTAGAACATATAAAGAATTGAAAAAAATCATGCATCCCTAATTCAAAGACCCAACCCAAAAATGGGCATCTGAGATGACTACATACTCCTCAGATGAAAAAATACAAAGATCAAATAAATATATGAAGAAATAAATGTTCAACACCTCTAGTCATTAAAGCAATGCAAATTAAAACAATACTGAGATTCCATTTCACTCCAAGAAAACATGCCGGCCATCAATAAATCATCCCGTAATAGGTGCTGATGAGGCTGTGGGGGAAAAGGAACATTTCTCCATGATTGGTCAGATCTTAAACTGATGCAACTACTCTGGAAAGTAGTGTGGAAATTCCAAAATAAACTAGGATTAGCAGTAACATTTGACCTAGCTGTTCCTCTGTTGGGTATCTTCTAAGAAGTAAAAGCATCATGCCACAGCAATACATGTGCATCCATGTTTATAACAGCATACTTCACAATAGCTACATCTTGTAAACAACCCAAATGCCCTTTAACTGAATGTACCAGTCAGAGTTTTACTATATGAACAGATATAACACAAAATGTACCAAGTATAAGAAATTAGAAGATTGGCTTAGGATGGTCAGCCACAGAGTAGGATGAGGAAGTGCGCAGAGGGTGTCTACACACTGAGGATGGAAGGATTCAGTCCAAGGTCTGGAGCTCACTGCAGTGTTCTGTGTAAGTGAGTATCAGGAAGCCTGAGTCTGCAATGGAAGGCTGATGAGTCTGCATGAGAAGGCTGAAGGATCCAAGGAGGAAGCTGAAAAGTGCACTAGAAGCCAAAAGAGAACATCCAAGCTGATTGCAAAGACTGGAGCTTCTCCAAAGAAGAGGAATACTCCATCTTTTCAAAATTCCCTTTCATATCCTTTAGGTGATGAGTCACTTCCAGGATGGAGCCTCACACCCTAGGGTGGGGCCTCCATCCCTCCATACCTTAGGGTGTGGAATTGCTGAGTCTATTTAGTTAAGCTTTTACCTTCTCAAGTAGACGCAATATATCAACCACCATACCAAGGAATATATAAAAAGGATATGGTATTCTTATACAGTAGAGTAATAGCCATAAAGAAGGGTAAGCTTGAGACTTCTATAAGTAAATGGATGCAACTCGAGGCCATACTCAAAAGTCAAATAAACCACGCCCTTATGTGTAAATATTGTATTGTCTCCCTAATATGAGGAACTGAATGTGTAAATAAGATCCAAAATTTGCAACAGATATTGTGAATTTGGAAGAAACTGTTCCAAAGAAAGGAGAAACTGTGATAGAGGAAAGAGAAAAGGTAGAAAGAAAAAAAAAGAACAGAATAATCAAGAGAGTTATGGTACTAATTTATCTTAATTCATTGAAAAGAAAGACCCATGCTAATATTGTTTAGTCAATATTGCATGCCTATATCTCGTCCTTTGAGTAATTACTATGAAGACAATGATACACAATGCATTAATTATTATTACTCTCCTATGATCTTGTTTTGAAAGTCTGTTCTATTTTTGTTTCTCTTTAAAATAATAAGAGGTATTGTTTTGTAATAATAACTTCAATGAGTGAAAAGTGTGGGAAAAGGAATGATTTCTAATCTATATTTTCTGGATATTAGTGAAGGGTTTTTGGAAATTCCTACAGAGAATTTTAAATTTAAATTAAATTTGTTTTTTTTCAATATATATTTTAAAATACTTATTTCTTTATGGTGAAATTATACAAAATTCTTTCTTGCAGCATTTTGAAATACATAAGTACATTATCATTTTTATAGTCATCGTACTATGCAAAGGTACACTACAACTTCTTGTTTCTATCTAAATGTAAATAGAAAAATTTATTAGGCATACATATTGAACTCGGCTGAGACTATATTTGGGAGGCTTTGAATGTAATGTGTAAAACCTTAGTAAATATAAAATACATAATAACCATTGAAATAAATCAACACCTCATTAATTCTTATCATCCCTCTCTTGCAAGGAACTTTATTCTATTCCATAGAATAAAGCCAATATGCAACAGAAGTTGTGTAATGAGTATTTGGTCTTAGTGGCTAAATTTATATTACGCCATTTAATTGAAAAAGATGTTGGCCAAGGAGATGGCTCAGTGGGATAAGTGCTTCCCTGGCTAACGCAAGGGCCTGCGTTTGATCCCTGGTTCTGCAAAAAAAAAAAAAAAATAAAAATAAAAAATAAATAAATAAATAAATAAAAAGAAAGAAAAATGTTCTGAGAATGCCTTTTGAAATACACATACACACACACACACACGTTACTATATGCTGCAGTACTTTGTAGGGATTTGGATTTTAGAATCCTGTGGATTTGGACAACACTGAAGTAGATTCCTCTCTAGGAGATGACATGTTTCACTAAAGCTGGAATGTATGGGTTAAATTCTTCATTAAATAACTAAATAATAAAAATGCTGACCTCATCCACTCAGTTCACAATAACTGCTACAATAAGGCACTTGGCACAGAGTATTAGAGTTTCTAATGGACCTGGACGGGAAGAGGATAAAAAAGAATTAAGATGAATTATATACATGTACCAATTCCCTATGAGCAATGTAATCATTATGTACTGCAAACCTGCACTAAAAAATGAAAAAAATACTGAATAATCTTGCATTTAACTTCAAACAAAAGGGAAATAACTGATTTCCCCCTGTTGATGAGGCAAATGCTTACTGAAAAATAGAAGATACTAAAGCAGCATTAGTGCTCTGCTGAAAACAAGATTCAGGTTGAAACTGAAGCACAAAGACTGTGATTTATGGACCTCAAACTCCTGAAAGTGGAAAATATCTTGAGAGGTTACAGTTTGCTAATTGTTTCTTGATCTAGGAGAATTAATATTGAATTTGGCAATTCTGACTTCTTTAGAGAATTTATCTCCTGTAAATGAAGAAGAGTGGGAACGTGGACTTGCTATGAACAAAGTCTCAGAAAGATAGGTGGTATGCATTTGTAATTCCAGCCCTGTTTGGTGCCCAGGACAAGAGGATCACCAGTTTGATCCCAACCTGGGAAAATTAAGAGACTCGGTGAGTATGTATCAAAGATGTCCAGTGTGGCAATGTTGCTGGTGACAGCAAAAACAACTCAACAATGGAAGTAGCTGGTTTCACTGCTCAGGTGATTATCCTGAGCCATCCTGGCCAGATCAGTGCTAGCTATGTCTTTGTACTGGATTGTCCCACAGCTCACATTCCTTTCAAGTTTACTGAGCTGAAAGAAAAGATTGGTCGCTGGACTGGTGAGAGGCTGGAAGATGGGCCGAAATTTTTGAAATCTGGTGGTGCTGCCCTTGTTAACGTGGCTCCAGGGAAGCCCATGTGTATCAAGACCTTCTCTGTCCACCTCTGTGGCACTTCACTGTTTGTGTTACTAGACAGACAGTTGCTGTCGGTGTCATCAAAGCTGTGGACAAGAAGGCTGCTGCAGCAGGCAAGATCACCAAGTCTACCCAGAAGTCTCAGAAGGCTAAATGAATATTATCCCTAACACCTGGCACCCCAGTCTTAATCAGTGACAGAAGGCCAGTCTCAGATCTGTTTCTCCCCATGGGCCTTTTAAGTTTAATAGTGAAAAACCTGTTAATGATAACAATGCATTGTAAAAACCTTCAGAAGGAAAGGAGACTTTTGTGGATCATTTTTTTTGGTGTGGCAGTTTTTAAGCTATTATTTTTTAAAATCGATACTTTTTAATGGAAACAACTTGACCAAAAATCTGTCAGAATTTTGAAACCCATTAAAACAAAGTTTAATGAGGAAAAAAATGTAACTTTAAAGAGAAACTGAAAATGCAGTTCAGAATTACATTCTGAGAATGTTATCTCAGAACGAAGGTTCTAAGATTGATTCCAAATACCATACACACACAGAGAGATAATCTGCTCTTTTTCAATGCTATAAAAGCACACAATACTGGTTATTGTAAAATTTTAATAGAGTCATGCATATGACATGCATTATTATTGCATGGAAGGTAGTGTCTAAATTTCAAACATGAGAACTATACACTGCTCTCAGCTCTAAGAAATATATTTTCCAAGGTAAAATATTTTGTGTGGCATTCTTTATATTTTGGTAAATTATTGTCTACATGAGCACATCATAACTGTAGTGACTTTTTGTAAATTATTCCTAATCATCAGGGACAGGAAATGAAATATTAAACATTTTCTTTGAGCACTACAAATAAAATCCTTTTTATGCAGTTATATTAACTCTTGAAAAATCTCTAATGATAAAAGAGGGTGCTGTATTCATATGCTATCCAATCTAGTTATAATACCTTAGTTTTCTCATTCCCCAAACAATATTGGAAGCATCATAATAGAGAATGAAGAAACTTTCAGCAGGAGGGACACATCATTAAATAGTATGGCAATTTGCAATATTAAACTTCACAGAGAGAGCAGATATATTGTTTTATAAAACTAGGAATTAGAAAAACCTCAGCAATAGAAAGTCAGTACAACCAATATTATTTAAGAATTTTGACAAAATGCCATTGTATTCATACTCCTTACTAATGGCAACATGTAGAATAAAAGAGTTCTGAACAGAGTTCATCAGAATAGAAAAAAATAAAGTGGGTTTGGTTTTTACAAGTTGGGTAAAAGTTAAACTTCAGGAATTCTAAAAATACAGTTTTGTGAAGCTTGCATTATTGCATGTCACCAGAAATAATAACATATGAAATATTGTCAAGTAATTTTGCTCATGAATCCTTTCCTGTGTGGGATAGCTAATTTCCTATGAGAGTTGCTCTGTTATTTTATAGAACAGAGTGTCAGTGGTCTCGGTGGTTGTCATTATTTTTCATAGAGTCTTCTAAGATGGGCTGAGTCTCCAACAAAATCTGTGACTTTTAAATAGAGAATTATTGTAGCACTTTCACTGTGAATGCTCACCTATCATGACAAAGAAGCAAGATCCAGCGCTCTTGCTGCATGTGGATCACAAGGTTCAACACAGTGAAAATCATTTTCTGTGTATTTTCACAAATAATCATGATTTTTCTTTGCTCCACTAGATTTAATATTTTCCTAAATGCTTTTTCAGTATTTCATTGTGGTGCTTTGGGTGTGTTTTTTTTTTCCCCAAGAATTGTTTCATTCTTAAAAACTATTACTTTTAGCTTTCTTTTTCTGCCTCTCTCCTTTTGTGTTGGTCACCACTCAAACACCTCACCTCAATAGCAACACTAAAATAATAGATTAAGTTGAGCACAAATTGGAAAACATGTGTTATACCTTCAAAAGATTGCTCAGCTACTGCTTCAGTATGACTAAGTCCTAAAAAAGCCTTCTATCCCACAGTTGATTAGTCTCCTATTTGGAATCCACCTGGAATTTATTTTCGTGTGTGACACACATATCTTCCAGGAGGCTAGTCCACTGGGTGACCTTTGTAAATAAATTATTTTCTTTTTGCTTCAAAAGTAAAAAACAAGATTTAGATATTACATGCTATGGATAATGATTTAAATTTTTGTATATTATCCTTTAAGTAAATATATAAAGTCCCATTTATCTTGCTATAAGAAGAATATTCACATTTTAAAGCTATTTCAGTTTACATACTGATCATATAAACTTTGATATTATACTATAATAGGACAAATATTTTCAAATATTAGTGCTGGCAAATAATAAACCTAATGAACATTGCTTCACTGCTTTGGTTAAGTTTCAATTTCACAAACATGATTGTAGCTCATTTAAACTACGTTTATGTACAGGGTAAATGCTAAGGTTTCTCATAAAATTCAGAGGAATCTGGGATTCAAAACATTATAGGCATGAACGGAAATATTTCTCATTCCAGTTTCTATATCTGATTCATTGTTATTATCCTGAACATATTTTTCCCTCTGTGACTTTTTTTTTTGCAAATAAGACAGAAGACTGTTTTCATTGTAAGATTTATGAGTCTCTCTGTTCCAGCATTCACAGAGCTGCGTGGCAATTTCCCATTCCTAGGAGAGAGAATCTGATTAACTCAGTTCAGGCTGGCTGTCCAAAACACTTGCCCAATCAATAGTACATAGAATGACATGGTGTACTGTTACCATGGTTTCTGCCAACTATCCAAATAGATACAGGGGTTGGGGCAATACTTTATTGAGAAACTGTTTTCTCTTAAAGTGAGCTGACATTTCAAAAGCTATGACTATGCCTCTATCAGTACAGTTTTTAATCAGACAATACTGAAGATATGACATGTACTGAACTCCTACAATGTTCCAGGAACTACTATATAGACAAAGTTTCCCATGCATTAGCTCATGTTTTCATTACAAAGGCCTTTTCTCTATTTTATAGATGAATAAACTAAAAATTAATACAGGTTACATCTTATGCCAAAAGCCTCAGAATCATGTGAAAAAATGTCAAAATTGTGGGAGGACATTGTCTTTAATGAACAAAACCAGAAATTTATTAGAACTCAGAGGATGTAAAACAATCCCTGAGAGAGGTTTCATTTCCCAGGTCTTCCAGAGGACCTGATGGAAAGTGAAAGCTGTGGGAGATGCCACTGGAAGTAACATTATCATTTGCACACTATTTTTATCTTCTCCAGGTCCCTATACACAACAAACTATCCTGCCAATTTTGGTTCACGTAGACCTATCAGCCAGCTATAAAACACCTGGTGTGAAACAAGCCAAATATATTCCAGTGTGTTCAGTGCAAGTTTAGGTTGAAGATAAAACTAGGAGTGTTCCAGGAATGTCTCCTGGCAGGCACATCAGATACTTTACAGTCCATCAAAAGTATTACCATTCTCAGGTCACTGAATTTCATGCCAAATAACTCTGTTTCAGTGATAAAGGTTAATACCTGATGCTTTTACACATAATTTATGTAGCTACTCTTTTAAAACAAGAAACTGTAGCACTGTTGACCAGTAGAAAATAACTGTTTCACACACACAAACCACCTTATAATAATAGAATTCAGGCACCCCATAGCTAAACTTTAATTATGTTGTCTGATAGTGGATTGCTACATTTTGTCATCATTTCAATTCTGCCTCTATCAACATAATGCTTTATTGTTCATTATTACAAACTCAGTTCATTATTTATTGTTAAAGTCACAATAGTTGAATTTACACCCTGTCACACTAAATCATGCTTACCCAGCTAATGCCCCATTAAAATGAAATCAGGCTTGCAATATCATTAAGCCATATATATTAAAGTGTTTGGGCAGAAAGCATAGGCTGGAAATTCCCAAACCATCTCAAATAAAGCCCATCATCAAAAAGTACTCATTCAATGCCTTTAGGTTTCACGAAGTCATTCCAAATGTTTTAAAATTATTAAAGAAGGGAAAAATTATACCCACAATAAACACATTGTAAATTAATTTTTTCAAACAAAATGCTTAAAAGTCAATATCCATTTGTCTAAATATGGGATTTGAAATTACATAAATAAATCCTCAATACTCTTTCTAGAAATTTGGTGTTGTATCAAGAATTATAATGGAATTAGTCTCCAATTCAGACAATTGCCTAAAATTAAACATATATGATAATTTTCAAATTATATTCATAGTGATTTTAACAAAGGAAAGAATATTTAATGAGAAAAACAGTGCACAATGTTATTAATTTATTGATAATTATATTTTTCATTATATAAAATTTGTCCAGGTTCTGATGCTTTCATCTCAGCATATTATCAAAGTAAGTACAAGCAGAGTAGAGAAAACTAAGGAGCAGCTTCTGAAATTCTCTCGTTCCAGGCCCAAACCACTAATGTAACTGAAAAGCATGCTGGAACATACTTTTACCTTTAAAGAGCTAAAGGTTGCAGAGATGTTGGTCCCAATTGCATTTTTGTGTCATCTATCAGTTTCCCCCTGCAGAAAATGGATGGAGTGAAGAGTACAACTATAAACTAATGTAGACACAGCAAGCAGTACCTAGGATTGCAGCTGCTGTGCCGGACATAGTGTCATTGTCAGAACAGATTAATAGCCTCAGGTACATGATATGTGACCACTGATTTGGAAAACAAGTTCTTTCATTTTAATCAGGGAAAAAATGATCAGTTACACTTTGAATTCATGTGAAAGAGATAAATGAATTCATTAACAGTTTTGCCTTAGGGCTATGGTAACTATACTGCTCTCTATTATAATATGGTGTGAAGATTGCTGAACTGTTGAAATCACACAGAGACCATCTCATTGATTCATTACATCAGTGCTACTCTGTTGGTCAAGCAGGAAGATCACTATTTGACTATCACAATGAAGATGTTGTTAAGTCATGTATATTCCAGGAGATATCTGAGGAAGATTTTAAAGACAATTCAAGGAAGCACCATAATGCAAATGATATTTTTAATATCCTGTGGCAAGGCATATATTATAAATTAAAAGATGAGTTATTATATTATTTACCTTTTATCACAAAGAAATAGAAGATCCAGTGAAAATTTTCAGGTTCTGCAAGAAACTTGCTCTGCATCATGTGGTGGCCCATTTACCAAGTGATGCAAAACGCTGCCAGGTTTGAACAGGTCAAGAACAAAGGAGTGCTTGGAGGCAAATCCATGCTTTAGTGGTACCGTCACTACTTTTGAGGACTTGTGATTTTCTGGACCCTATAACATTAGAGGTATCACACATAGGAAAATGGTACTGTATGTGAGAAAAGACAGATTTGGTCCTCCAGAAAGGAAGCCAAATTATGGTTACTCTGAAAGGGAAAATGGATGCTGTATCTAAGGGATAAACAGATATCCAATCTAGTCATATTGTAGCTACTTGTTTTGGTAGAAAATTTCTTATTCTTGATTGCCTTACAGTTAAGAAAGTAATGCTGTCTTTAATAAATACTTCTCAAAGTTTAGAACACATTTTAAAGTAATCAATATAATTTTATAAGAATACAAAATTTTAATTAATATAATTGAAAAAGCATATAAATAATAAGAAATGATTAGATTCTTAACCTTTGTATTTTCAATGTGTCAAAAGATAATTTTGAAAATTTTCAGTGTACTGTGGTTATATGTAGAAATTAAATAAAATGTATCATATATCAAAATTAAGTGTGTGTATGTATATATATATATATATATATATATATATATATATATACCACATATATTTGAAATATGACAGACTGTGTAATTGGGTAAACCTGTACTTTATGATAACTTTTCAGCATAGGCCTAATAAAAACAAAACTTTTTATTACTAATTTTAAGCTTTTTCTAATTAATTTTGAAAAGAATCATGGGCACATAAATCAACAAAGAATATTAAAGCACTAAGTTCCTAATCACCTAAGTCTACACTATTCAAAAAATCTACAATGTCATTTAAATCTCTTAAATTTGGACCGGCTAGAGACAGTGCTGCCGACTCTGCCATCCTCCTCGATCCCGCCCACGCCCACTCAGCCCCAGAGACCTCCTGAGACAGCACGGCCCACTCCAGCAGCCTACTCGATCCCACCCACGCCGCCCAGCCAGAGACTGGCCTGAGACAGTGGCTGACTCCAGCTGCCTCCTGGATCCCGCGCCAAGCTCTCCCAGTGAGTGGGAATTTGCATGACTCACCAGGCATCCCAGATCAGTAAGAGTGTGGTGAGTCTGAGGGAGAGCCATTGGCTTCTTCCCACGCGTGCTACCCAGATCCCTGCCCCCAAGCCCTCAAGCCAGTGACTGGCCTGAAACCTCAGCACCCACTCACCAGCACCTCCCCGGATCCCCTGCCCTAAACCCCGCTGAACGAGTGGGAATTTCCCCCATTCTCTGGGCACCAAAGTTCAGTGAGTGTAGAACTCCAGGC